>VCAU01000003.1:0-23953 GCA_015844325.1 Aspergillus nanangensis | reverse complement strand
TGGTTTTTTTACCCCCCCCCCCCCCAGTTATTGCAACCGCATTTCCTTCTTACTCGACGCCTGCAGCTCCAAATATTCGGTAAACTCCCTGTTATTGGAGGAAGTAACTGCCAATCAGTCACGCAAACTCCTGGACATGGCGAGGTCTTCAAGATCGGAGAGCGCATCTCCGTGAAAGCACTGCATACACCATGCCATACCCAGGACAGCATTTGCTACTTCATGGAAGATGGCAACGACCGGGTGGTTTTTACCGGCGATACTCTGTTTATTGGAGGTAGGTTATTCTCTCTATTATCCTTCCTTCTACACCGGTTTGGGTATCGATACTCAACACCCTCTAGGATGTGGACGCTTCTTTGAAGGCACCGCCCCCGAAATGCACAAGGCTCTCAACGAAACCCTTGCTGCTCTTCCGGATGATACCAAGGTCTATGTAAGTTGCATACCCTCATAAGGCCGTTGTTGAAATCGAACTCTTACGGTGTATCTGTACCACAGCCGGGCCACGAATACACCAAGGCCAACGTTAAGTTCTGTATGGCTGTGTCCCAGTCGGAGCCCATCAAGAAGCTGCAGGCTTTTGCGGAGCAGAACCAACAGACTCAGGGCAAGTTCACCATTGGTGACGAGAAGGTATGTTGGGATAATAGCTGGATATTGTTCGGAATAGGAGCTGACTTTATTGGATTAGCTTCATAATGTGTTCATGCGTGTCAACGTGAGTTCAACTTATGCCTGGGTGTTATTCAAAACTAACACCATCTTTCTAGGACCCTGAGATCCAGCAAAAGACAGGAAAGACAGACCCAGTCGAAGTGATGGCCGCTTTGAGGGAAATGAAAAATGCTATGTGATATGAATGATGATGATGATGGTGTTGACCTGTGCATGTATGTATGCAAGGTACTTACTCAGTATGATTAACAATCCATGAATACAACCAGAAATTGTATAATTTGAGGATTTTCGCTTCACAAGGATTCTTTTGGTGGTTGCAGTTTAGTTTTGCTCTTTTTTGGGGCCTTGTGACGACTGGTCCACCAAAAATATGACATGTGTGTAAATACGCGCACATGCCTATGCTCGAACTACTGATATTGTAAAGAAAACATCTTCAATGACCTCCTCAGGCCGCTCAGGATGTATTGTGGGCAAGAAGCGGCAGGGGGTGATCACAAAACCAGAAAGAGAAGGACGATGATATGGCGAGGTAGAAAATCAAGTACGTATGCATGTATATTATAATATTATATATAAATCTATTTGGTGTGTGTCCCTTCTTACCACTCAGCTTCCCATTCCCATAGTTAAATGGGGTCCAAGCCGAGTTATCGTTCCGGGATCTGCCACTTGCGTGACAAATATAGTTCATCTTGCTTCACTGTCCACACTCGCACGCTCTGGTGTTTAATTTCGGCAGCGACGAGCTCTAGCAATTTTAGAAGCGATTATTGGGAGGGATATAAAAATAACACGAGTGTAAGGCCATGGTAGTGTAGCAGTCAGCTAGGGTCAGAGCGATGGCAACATTAAGCACATCGACAGGAACCCATTTAACTGAGGCTGTGGATACTAATGGAACCAGGAATTGGTCCTCATCATGGTACTCGAGTGTCAAATCAAATCATTACCATCCTCATCCAACAATTCGTTGGAAGATGATGTGTTTGAAGACAGAAAAAATTGAAAAGAAATCCTCTCCTCTAGTGAGGAAGAAAGAAAAGAAGGAGAGAAAAGCTCCCGAAAATCCCACAAACGGGGTTTTTAAACTGACCCACACGTGACCTGCGGAAGCTCCGCCGAAGCTCCGGGCCCCAAACCACCCTTACCAGATACCAACATAGCAAGTAGTGGAGGTAGTTACTTAGGTACTAGTCAGCCAGTCTCAACGAGACAAAACCCGGGGGTTCTTTAACCAATATCCCATGTCCTCAGAGATGCCCCAAGTGACCCAATGGAGCGCCTATTCCGAGAAGCCCTGAGAAGAACCTCCTCAGGCGCCGTCTTCCGTCTGGCCCTCGATGGCGCCGGCGTGTTCTGCGCCTGCACCCTCATCTGGGAGCATCTGATCACCATCCAGCTCAGCGAAGGGCCCTCCATGTACCCCACGTTCAGTCCGCGAGGAGATTACCTCATGATTTCGAGAGTCCATCGGTATGGAAAGGGGATCGAAGTGGGCGATGTGGTGCGATTCTACCATCCGACGTTCCTGGGGATGAACGGTGCAAAGCGGGTGGTGGGCATGCCGGGCGATTTTGTTTGTCGAGATTTGCCGTTTAGTACGGAGGTTGGGAAGGGGCAGGAGATGATTCAGGTATCTTTTCTCATACTTTTGTTTTAATTTTTTTTTTTTTTCATACTGGATTTCTGATGGTTTCTAACCAATTAATCATAGGTCCCTGAAGGCCATGTCTACCTGACTGGTGATAACCTTCCCTGGTCGCGAGATTCGAGAAATTATGGCCCCGTGCCGATGGGTCTTATCAATGGGAAGATTATTGCGCGCGTTTGGCCGCTTTCAAAGGCTCAATGGGTACAGAATACTTTTCAGCCTGCTCAGCTATTGGACGCGTGATGTTTGGTTCTCTCTCTATAAAGCATGGGCGTGGCGGGAGTTTGGGAGTTGGGCTGGAATTTGGAACTTTGTGCATATTCATACATATCAATTGTACAGTACAGATCTTAAAACCACAGATAGAACACCAAGAAAAGCAACCAGATATCCCCGGAAAACGCTATCACCGGAAGGTGGACGGGTTCCTCCGCTTGTAGGGAAGAGGCTCGACTCTCTTCCGACGCAGTTCCATATCCGCCTCGGGGAATCCAATTTGCCTCATCACTTCCTCTGTCGTCTCATCCCACTTAGTGCGGAACAGGTGCGCTCCAATGGGCTTGAGGTGGTACCGGGCCTGGAGGGTGCGGAGGAGTGTGTTGTCGCGGTCGGTCTCCTTAGCCTTGACAGCGGCGAAATCCAGAGGCTTGGAGTCCTTCTGTTCCAAGATGAACAAGGACAGACGGTGGTAGGGGCTTCCCTTCTGCGCAACTGGAGGCAACCACGGCAAGATCTCCTGCGATTCGGTCGACAGCTTCGAGAGATCGACTTTGGTGGACGTAGCAGAGATGGGGACGTTGACGGCGAGATAGTGCATCTTATAGTCGAATCCGTCCTTTTCGACATTAGGAACATCAGGATCGACAACGGCGATAGTCACGAGTTTTTCGTCGCGGTCGAATAGCTGGATATCAAGCTTGGGCACCATTGCGCTGGCACTGGCGTTCACAAACTCTCCAAGCTGAATCGCGTTCCGACCGAAGTAAAGTTTGGTATCGACGACGGGTTCGCAGTGGGGGAGAACATCGGGAACAACGTTCATTTGGGTGATTCTTTGGACAAGGATTTTGCGACGATACTCCCGCCATTTTCGGTCGGCCAGGAAACGGTAAATGGGCTTGCTCATGTCACCTAGACGAAAAGGTTGTTAGTTAGCATAGAGTACGATACGAGTACAGGTGGTCGGATCTTACCTTGCCCATCCTCAAACTTCTTCTTCACCAGCGGATCATTGGAGTCCGCCAGAATCTTGAGATGGTCGAGATGGAGCTCCATGGCCCGCAGTTTCGACTTTTTTGCCTGCTCACCTCCCGCTTCTTCCGTGGGGACCGCCTCGAGTCTTGAAATCTTCTCGCTCATTGTGCTGATTTGTTTCAGCTTCTCTTCTCGGTCCCCGAGAAGGACCTTCCGTGCTTCCTGGAAACATTGGTAGGGCAATTGTTCGAAGGGAATGTTTGCTGAGTCCTGCAGTGCCGCGCGACGACGACGAGAGCCAATAGGAGAGATGCCTTGTCGCAGCATTCTTCGCTCCAGTCGGGGACTCGATACCAGGCTTGGGTCGGGCGATTTGTAGAATGACTGGGTCTTCGCCTCAGTTTGGGCCTCCTCGCGAGCCAAGGCAGTTGTTTGGAAAGTCCGAGCGGACTGTACCTGGAGGCTCGGGAGGCCTTTAGTGCAAGTCCTCTGGAGGCATTGGAGCAATGGCTTGGAAGCCCGTTCACAATGGGCCATTGTCGTGGGAGGGGAAAAGAAAAGAGGGGGGGTGTGGTGATTGAGGTCGATGGTTGGGTTGGTTTGGCAGGGAAGTCGAGGTTGAGCCAACGGAACTTTTTTTGGTGTTGCTGAGCCAAGCCTCAGCAGGCTAGCGCCGCCATCCACCGCAGCCGCCGAACTTTTGCTTCATTCATCCAACTCAGGCCACTTGCACGTCATTCATTCTATACCTTCCCCCAACCCCTCTCTCCAGACTTACTCTCTGGAATTCCTACAAAATGCCAGGAAGCGACGCGCTTAGAGCCCTGAGATGGCTCTCCCGCAGTTCTGGCGGCCTACTGTCTGGGTCTGAGACCACAACGGTATGGTCCCTTTTCTTTTCCTGGCTGCGATCGATTCGCCGAATTGGGGCTTTTCTCTTTACTGACAAGAATTGATGATATTATAGCAACGATGCCTAGCGAAGAGTCTGTCGCGCTCGATGGCCACTGAAGCGCAATCGACTACCGAATCAACGTCTAAGCCCGTCTGGAATCCCCAGCCCGTCAAAGCCACCACCTACGCCTTCCCCTCGATGGAACCCATGCGCTTTGTTGAATACCCTCAAAATCATCTATTGATGCCTCTACGAAAAGACCTCCTCCATCGTGCCGTTGTCTTCGAAGGTGATATGACCCGACAAGGTACCGCCAGCACCAAGTGGAGGGCAGACGTCCATGGAAGCAACCGCAAGCTCTTCGCCCAGAAGGGCACCGGTAAGGCACGCGCCGGCAACAAGAAATCGCCAATTCGCAAAGGAGGTGGTGTTGCATTTGGTCCCCATCCGAGAGATTTCTCCACGGAGCTTCCCCGGAAGATCTACGACCAGGCATGGCGCATTGCCCTCAGTTATCGGTACAAGCGTGGTCAATTGATCATCCTTGACAACACAATCTCCGTTCCGGAGGACGCCACACCACACTTGATCCAGGAGATCTTCAAGGTGAACTGCTGGGGCCGGGAGCACGGACGGTCGACGTTGATTACAACCCAGATTAACGAGGGGCTGTTTGATACCGTGCGCCAGGTAGGCGAGCATGCAAAGATCTTGACTCGCCGGGATGTGGATGTCAAAGATCTGTTGGAGACGGGGCGGTTGATCATTGAGAAGGAGGCTTTGGATCAGATGTTGGCTCAACACTCGCGGGACCTGAACATTCAGCCTGCGAAGGCTTTGTATTACTGATTGCATTGGAGGGATTGGGACTGTAGTTTTGACTATTGTTTTGTTTGCGAAGAGAAATAGGTATTTATGTGTACAAATAGATTGATGGATTGGTTTTCTTTGGGATCCCACATGTTTTTTTTTGCGTCGTTCGGGTTGTAGAGAGGAGATGAATGTATGGCACGTTATGATTTTTCTCGAATATAATTTTTTTTAATAAAAATCTTCTTTCCCCTTCCTGACTAAATAAATCACTATTCTACATCGTATGAATTAGTAGAAGAAAGAGTGAGGGAAAAATCGACCAAATCGTCGGCTTCCGTCGGCCCATTCGCAGCGCCGGCGAGGAAAATGTTGTCCGGCGCTGAAAAAACTCCGAGGTCGAGTGAGAAAGCGGAGATCGCCTTTGCCTATGATTCTTCGCCCTTATTACGCTACCCCATCCCCCATCATCTTTCTCCAATCCCTTTCTTCGTTCCCCACTACAGGCTGAGGTCTGCCCGATGTTACTTAAACACAGTTTCCCCCGTTTGCCCTCGCCGTCGAGCTGGATCTCACGGACATCCCCTCTAGCAACCATGCCTCTTCGCGCCAAAGTCACCAACCCAGCATTTGGGTCAACATCCAGCGTATGGATCCCACCACCATGGAATATGGATCGGAACCGAGTGACAATCCTGGCTAACTGAATCAAACAGATGTCCACGTCCTCAGAACTCCCCAAGGAACTGCCCGGTGACGAGCCCGATGACGTCTTATTCAACTCTCTCTACGGCGTGCGCTTGGTTGAATTGAATCGCCCCAAGAAGCTCAATTCGCTCAATGGTTCTATGGCCCGGAAAATCCTCCCTCGACTGAAGGTTCGCTATTCTACGATTCCGGTGATGGTTGGTGGGGGGGAGCAAGAGGACACAAGCTAAAATACGTTGAATTTCTAGGAATGGGAAAAATCTCAGCTCGCAAACGTCGTCATGGTCTCTGGTGCTGGGGCTAAGGCTCTTTGCGCTGGAGGTGATGTGGCCGCCCTTGCTTTGCAAAACGAACAAGGCTCCGAGGGCCAACAAAGTTCGACCGATTTCTTCGGCCTGGAATACCTTCTCGACCACACAATTGCGACCTACCCTAAGCCCTTCATCTCCGTCATGGACGGCATCACCATGGGCGGTGGTGTCGGACTGAGCGTTCACGCCCCCTTCCGTATCGCCACGGAGCGCACTGTCTTCGCCATGCCTGAGACCACCATTGGTTTCTTCCCCGACGTCGGTGGCTCGTTCTTCCTGCCGCGTCTGGACGGTCAAATCGGTACCTATCTGGCTCTCACCTCGGAGCGCCTGACTGGTGTCCAGGCTCTCTACTCTGGCATTGCCACGCACTACCTCCACTCCAGCGTCCTCAGCAATATGACCGCCCGTCTGTCCGAGCTGGTCTTCAAGGATTCCGCTTCCCTCCCCGAACGTCTGGATCTGGTCAACAAGACCATGGCTGAGTTCTCTATCGGTCTTCCCTCGCTCCAGGAGGAGCCAATTCTCCTCGCAGGCAGCCTACGCGAGGCCATTGACCGTTGCTTCGGGTTCAACACCGTGGAGGAGATCACTCAGGCCCTGGAGAAGGAGACCGAGCACAAGGAGTGGGCGCAGAAGACCCTCGAGACCCTCTCTATCCGCTCCCCTACCTCTCTGAGAGTAACCCTGCGCCAGATGCGCTTGGGCCAGACTTGGTCTATTTCCGAGACGTTCCAGCGCGAGCACCACATCGCCGGCAAGTTCATGAGACACCCCGATTTCGTCGAGGGCGTCAAGGCCCGTCTCATGTCGAAGCCCGCACGTCAAGCCTCGTGGCAGCCTGCTACCTTACAGGAGGTCACAAAGGCGGACGTTGATGCGTTCTTCGAGCTTCCTGAGGGCGAGTCTCGCCTGCAGCTGCTTAGCGACAGGGATTACAAGGAATACCCCCATGCACACTACGGCCTGCCCAGTGAGGCAGAGATCGAGAAGTTCGTGCGTCATAGTTCTCAGGAGCAGAACCAGGTCGTTGGCGAGTTTGTACAGAAATGGGGCAACAAGGAGGGTGTCCGGGAGAAGGTTGCTGAAGTGTTAGCTCGTCGGACTGTCAGAACCCCCGAGGGTCTGCAGTGGAATTGAGTAAATTAGATGTATAAGTGAGTGGTCACGGAAAATAAAGAAAGGCGATGTTTGTCAGGTTATATTTGGATTGTCGTGTATATGGATTATAATATCTGGGGTTGTGTTTTTTTCATATTTATAAATTAGCTCCAATGGATTAGACATGATTCCGAACTTCCTCCAGATACTAAAGCCGACCGTCTATTTAATTCCACTGTTTTGTGAGGTTGTAAAGTGGGGGAAGAATAAACCATCATACTACGTAGTATTAGTTATGATGGGGACCTTCGGGGACCCCAAAAACAAACACTGACAGCAACACCAACAAACACTAGCTTCGGTCACTTTCCTCCACAACTTCGTTCTCCGATCTCTGCGGGTGGTGTCACCTTACCTCAACCCAACATAGATGTATATGATCATGGTCGAGCTGTTCCGGGGACCAGAAAACTAAATCCGATCTGGAATTTCTCTAATCGCGACCACATCGACGTTCTGCTGCGTAATCTATCAAATTGCCACCATTATCCAAACAGCATGCATCCAGATGAACCCACCCCCAAGGGCCACGACCCATTGCTCGATGTGGTCGAGCCTCTTCTCCCTCACTCATCATCACCGGAAACTGTCGAATCTCAGTCGTCGGGACCTGTTAAGCGTGTCTTGGTTCGGTTGTACATATCGCACTCTCTGTCCACATGGAACTCGCGAATGTTTGAGTTTGGATCCGTACTGTTCCTGGCTTCCATTTTACCGGGGACTCTACTTTACGCCTCCATCTATGCATTAGTGCGCTCCTTGTCCGCCGTGGTGTTGTCATCCTGGTTGGGTTCTGTTATGGATCGGTCCAATCGGTTGAAAGCTATCCGGCTTTCCATCGGTATGTTTGTTTTTGGTCTTCATGATACTGATCCCCTAGACTGAATCTTATCTAGTCTGGCAAAGAATCCCCGTGGCTCTATCTTGCGGGTGTTTTATCCTTCTTTTAGCCCCGTCGGTGTCAACGTACATCACTATGGTCTTGTTCTGTGCAATATCGTTGTTGGCTTGCGTCGAAAAGCTCGCCGCCACCGTGAATACCGTTGCTGTCGAGAGAGACTGGGTAAGAAATTGAAATCACCTATTTTTTGCGTGTTGAATGCTCAATTCTAATATTCTAAAAACAACAAAACAAAGGCTATCGTTATATCAGATGCGCTGCAATGTCCTCGTCAAGGTAGGACTGCACTATGTCGATGTTCCCCATGGATTTGACTGATTATGGTTAGACTTGAATGCGTCTATGAGACGAATCGATCTTTTTTGCAAGCTTCTGGCCCCCGTGGGAATATCGCTTCTGGATGCACTCTCCACACGAGTAGCGATATGGGTGGTTTTAGGTATAAATGTGTGTTGTGTTGGGGTTGAATATCTTGCAATTGCCCAGGTAAGTCCCAGTCACCCCATTAAAGGCCTCCACAACGGTCGCTTACTCCATACCCAGGTATACAAGACTGTCCCGGAATTAGAGAGGCATCAAGGTAGCGCCGCGGACGATGAAGATGAGGAGGTGGATGAGTCCAACATCCGGACCACTCGACATAGCCGAGGCGATCGCGTGCTGAGATATGTTCGGAGTATCGCCGCTCCCTGGCAGGAATATATTTCTAGCCCTGTCTTCCTGGCGTCGTTCTCGCTGAGTCTACTTTACCTCACAGTACTCTCATTTGGCACGACCATGGTGACCTACCTACTACATACCGGATTTAGCCCTTTGGAAGTCAGTTGCATGAGGATCGGAGCAGTGGTCGCAGAGTTGTCTGGGACTTGGGCCGCCCCATTTATCATGGACCGAATCGGGCCTATCCGATCTGGTTTATGGTTCCTCAACTGGCAGTTTGGGTGTTTGGCTGCCGCAGTGGCTGGTTATGCCTTTCTTGATGACAGCTCCCAGGTAGTCGCTATCAGTCTCATCGTAGGAGTAGCCCTCAGTAGAATTGGGCTGTGGGGATTTGATCTGTCAGCTCAGTTCCTCATTCAAGAGGTAAATCTCTCCCTCTCCCTCTCTCTCTCTCTCTCTCTCCTCATTTCCTTGGAAGACTTGAATACTGACGTTGACAGGGCGTTAACGAACATACGCGCGCGCGGTTCTCCTCCACGGAGATGGCGTTGCAGAATATCTTTGAGCTCCTCTCCTTTGCCACGACCATTGTCTTTCCTCATCCGGAGCAGTTCAAATATCCGGTGTTTATTAGCTACGGGGCTATTGCTGTGGCAGCAGTGTTCTTTGCGGCGTACGTGCGGAAAGAGCGAGGACATTTACTGCATACGTCGAAGTGTTTTGGAGGAGATAAACACTATTTATCGTATATTTCTCGGGGCTAGAAGAAAGAATATCCTAGAAATCTATTACTATTATTGCATTATTATTTACTTTCAGGGCTGCTGCCAATCACGGGCCTGCCGAATTGCGGGGAAAGCGGATGTTCTCCAAATCTTCCAATTTCCGATTTAGTTCCTGCTTTGCTTCTTCTTCTCCTTTTTCCTTCTCATCCCATCATGACTGTGAGCCAGCGGCTCTACGTCGACCATGGACGTACATAACCCCTTGAGCATCTCCCCTCGGCCGGTTCCATCAGCTTATCTCTTCTAGGCGCCTCCCAGAGCACGCGGTTCTGGTCGATCGGGCCCCCGCAGACGCACTGGCTGTTTAACCTGCCGAGCACGCAAGGTTCGTTGCGACGAGGCCAAACCAGTCTGCGCTAATTGCACTCGACTGCGCCTCCAATGTATCTATAAGAATATCATCCCCGGAATTGTGACCCGACGCAATCACCAGCGAGCCTCCTCCGTGATCACGATTGGAAGCACCTCCAGCACGACAGCCGCTTCGTTCCCCGCCGACCCACCAGCCCCTGACCGTCCCGATTTGAATTTCTTTGATACCGTTTTGCGACCCGATGAGCAGCATCGTCAGCAGATAGCCCACCTAGAACAGCACCTGGAACAGGAACAGAGCCCGCTGATTCCTGGACCGTCGGGCTCTGACCCTGGTCCCTATTCGCTGGACGTTACCAGTTCGTTTGACATGCTTGGCTTTATTGGAGAGATAACGGCCGACTTCGAACAAAAACACCTAGACCTGACGAATGGCCTATCGGATTTTCCACCTGTGACGACAGATGGGGTGCCTTCTCCAATCAGCCACGGGATTGGGGTGGTCCCTCCACAGCCACATATCTGGACAACCGCGGCAACTCCATCAGTGAACGAATCCATTTCGAGTGATTCTCGCACCGATGTAATTGATTCGCCCTCCGAGTCTGTTGGAAATAGCGGTGGAATCTGGCCTGACGCCCGTTCCTCATATGAGGAGCAACTGGTTACGCAATTCCTAGACGGCGAAGCACCACCGACGATCTTCGGCCCCATGACTCTGGAATGGAGGTATGTGCGAGGGATTATTGCTACCCAGTCTCACGATTGTAGCCCCCTACGCAATAGCTTATACTGCTATGCGGATTTGCAAACGGCAAGATCGGAAGGTAAACGATGGAAGCTTGCGCCTACGTATCATCAGCAGGCCAGCGCGGAGATCCAGGCCTGTCTTCTTGGAGAGGTGGGGGAGTTGATGCTTAAACGTATCTTTACGGCAGTGTTTCTGCTGATGCTGTCCGAGGTGTGTATTATCTCCCCTCCTCTTGATTCGAACGGCTAGACTGACTATTTTAGCTGATCGCCCCGGCGGAACTATGGCGTCCAGGAACATCCTTCCTCCACTCTGCGTTTCTATTACTCCAGCGCTTTCACCGCCAGACCAAGTCTTGGACAGGGTTAAGTTACCTGATTGTCTCCTGGGTCTCGCTTCTAGACGTCAAAGCGCTAATCGCTGGTCGTGATGGTGATCCGCTGACTGAGATGGGGAGCCTCGCCGTCGAAACACCAGTCGCTGTTCCGGGGTCACTAGGTGTCCCGGGCCCGTTATCACGATCGCATGCAGACCAAAAATCAGAGGGCCTTGGGCCAGACAGCAACAGTGGCCAGCCGTACGACAGCTATGACTCGCTGCTCTCGCATCCGGGATATCTGATGTTGGACGCTATTGTCGGTCCAGCCTTCCGCTTCTTCTCGCAGGCCCAACAGGTCATCCGTCGCATTGTCTGTATTGACCTCCATCACCGCAGCCGTGGTACTGTCAGCGACGAATTCGAGGTCCTTCAGATCGCGCATCAAGTCGGTGCCGACTTGGAGTCCCTGTGGAACAGCCGTCCACGCGTTCTCGACGTCTACGACCGTCCCCAAGACCTTTATGATACTCTTCGGCCTGTTGTGGCTGTGGAAGTCTGTCGCACTTTCCGCCAGTACTTGGCCAATTTCCTCGCCATATTCATATACCTGCATCGTGTCGCCTTTGCTATTTATCCACGGACGGACCGAGTGCATCGTGCGGTTGACCAAATCATTCAATTGGCGACCGTCGAGTCGACCAGCCGAAGGGGCCATCAACTCCTTCTCCCTTCTTCCACCTCCGCTAGTACTCCTGATCCCTCATTACCCCAGAGCTATACCCACCTACCCATCAGTTTTATATGGCCCCTCTTTGTGGCCGGGCTGGAAGGCTCCCTCGAACAGCGAGCTTGGATTGTCCTCGAGATGCAGCGCATGGCTACTGGTGACCATGACGACCATGGTGGCTCTACCCACGGCACACAATGTCATCCTAACGCAGATAAGGCTTTATTATTATTAGAGGAGATGACGCGCCGACAAGATGCATCGCGGACGTGGGCGGATTCGCGATGTGTGCGACGAGATCTGTTTACTGATCCTTTTGTAATGATATAATGTTACCTAGCGTATAATCTGGTTCGAAATCTCCGTACACTAAAGCTTGACGCTTAAATACATGATCACTGGTATTTTTATCAATAAGGTTATAACGTATTCGTCAAATATTATATACCTATATTTTTAGCTTCTAGGTAACTATTATATATAGGTGGTGAGATTTTTTTTTTTTAGATTTTAGAATAGTAAAGAGACTTTTGAACCAGGTTCTATGTATCATATGATGTATATACGTAATATTTGTGTGTGTGTGTCTGTCTGTCTGTATAAAAAAGTTATTTATTGAGCCCAGGATAGAAAGGCAGTGAGTGTATCAAAATAAATTAGCATAAATTCATGAGTCCTTTTTAGCCTATGAATGTGTATTTACAAGAAGAACATGACCGAAAGGGGGGGGGAGGGGGGTTGGTATCAATCAATCGCAGCTAGAGGGCGACAGCCTAGAACTGTTTCACGACTCGCTGGAAACGAGGCGGGTTGCGCATGAACTTCTCTGGCTCGTCACGAGCTCCCTTTTTCCAGTAATCATACTCCATCCAGGCGTTTTCGGGCATCTGGGCCTCAGTCGCTTCCAGAAATTCGCCCAGATCTGGGGCCAGAGGGATCACACCAGTCTCAATGACATATTGATCCCAGAGCTTGAGTAGCTGGCTCAGACGGTCTGGCTGGGTCTCCGCCAGGTCGTGGATCTCGCCGGGGTCATCGGCAAGGTTGTAAAGCTGCCAGCGCTCGGGACCCTTAGGCTTGGGAATATAGACAATTTTCCAGTCCCCAAAGCGGAGGGCGGCACGACCGCAGGTTTCCCATCCCTGGATGAAGTCTTGTTCATGGATACGAGATGCCGACCCGTTTGCCCAGCCGTAGAAGCTCCGGCCGCGCATGGATACAATCTCGCGGCCTTTATAGGACGGAGCTGGGTGGGACACTCCAGCCATCTCGAGGATGGATGGGGCCAGGTCCATGACCGTGGCGAACTGGTCGGTGATTCCGCCTTGGCGGGCGTGATCGGCGATGGGGATTTTGGTGGGGAATCGAGCGAGGAATGGCACGCGAACACCGCCCTCGGTGGTGTAGGCCTTGTAGAGTCGGGATGGGGCAGTGGCGGCCTGGGCCCAGCGCGGGCCATACCAGATGAACGAGTTGCCGTTACCCAAGTTCTCGAGGGAGTTATCGTAGTATTTCTGCAGATGAGGCATGACGCCGCTCTGAACGAGTGGGTAGGCCTCATAGGCAGCGCCCTCGGCGCCGTTGTCGGACATGAAGCAGACGAAGGTGTTGTCGAGTTCGTCAATAGAGGTCAAATAGTCGACGACCTTGCCGACGTTGGAATCAATGCACTCCACCATGCCAGCGAAGCACTCCATGGCTTTGCAGGAGAGCTTCTTCTCCTCCTCGGTATACTGATCCCATGGCTTGCAGTCGTCCGCAACAACGGGGTGGGCCTCGACGTCGGGGCCGACCATGCCGAGCTCCTTCAGGCGCTGCAGGCGCTTGAGACGGAGGGCATCGGGGCCATCATCGTAAACGCCCTTGTAGTGATCAATGTACTCGCGGGGCGCTTGGAGAGGCCAATGTGGGGCAGTGAAGGGCAGGTAGGCGAAGAAGGGACGATCTTCGTCGTCACGCTCATGCCAGTCGCGAAGGTAGTCGACCATCTTGTCGCCGTAGCCGTCGGATGAGTACCATCCCTCAGGTAGTTTCTTGATGTACTTATCGTCCTCCATGTGGAGGGCGATGTAACTGGCTTCTAGGAAGGTGGGAGTCTCATCGGAGTTCTGGAGCTGGGGTTCGTAGGCGTAGTGGTTGGAGCAAGCGGGGAGATGAGCCAGGGATCGGTCGAAGCCGCGCTGGTTGGGGGAGCGTTCTGGGGTGAGACCCAGATGCCATTTACCGGACATGAGGGTGTGATAGCCGGCGTCACGGAGGACCTCAGGAAGCGCGACAACACGCTCATTGAGGTAGCCCTCGTACCCAGGCATACCTCGCTGGGGAGCAGTGCTCATCTGGGAGCCCTTGGGTCCATTTTGTCCGGAAATATTGGTCCATTCAATCAGATTACCCAGACCGGCGATGTGGTGGTCTGTGCCAGTCATGATCATGGCACGAGTGGGGCTAGTATCCTGGAGTATTAGTGCATTTGAACGAACGTTGGCATATCTAGTAATAAGGATCTGGTTGACTCACGAGCATGCAGCAGCGGCATGGAAATCAGTGAAACGTACACCCTCCTGGGCGATACGGTTGAGATTGGGAGTGCGAATTTCACCTCCAAAGCAGCCGATATCCGAGAAGCCCAAGTCATCGGCGACGACAACGAGGAAATTGGGGCGTTTAGGAGCCATGGTGGAGAGACGTAGTACGTAGAAGATGGAAGGATTGAGGAGGGGAGGAGGGGGAGGGGGAGGGGAAGATAACACCGACCCCTCCATGCTTTATACCCCGGAATTCACCCTCTGAAAACTCCATCTAGACTCGATTGTTGTCGGCAGTCGGCAGGAGATGCAGCAAAGATGGAGAAATATGGAGATTTGTATGGATAACAAAGTGGATGACTCAGCTTGCGTGATGCGGGGCACGTGTGAGCTCAGCCGGCTGTCGGCTATCTAACTGCTTTGGGCTGGCGCTGCCGATCATTTGATGGCCCGCTGCGTCATCGCCCGATGCGGTAATAAATCAACTCTTCCACCTTTCCTTTCCCCTTTTTTAAACACTGAGGTAAACACCCATGGACGATGTCCTCGTACGATCAATTACTCCAGAATGAGGACTCAACTCCAAATCACCATGAGTTTTCCTCCTCCCGCGCTGTCTGGCGCATCTATTGGCTCACCGCAGTCGTCTGCTGCGGTGGAATGCTTTTTGGCTATGACTCCGGGGTAATTGGTTCGTGGACTCTGCGTAATTTCCACTGCTGCCCAGCTAATACCCTGATGAAGGTGGCGTTTTAACCTTCGATTCTTTTCTCCGCGACTTCAACACCACCCCGGAAATGCAGACGCGCGTCAGCGCCTTCGCCGTCGGTATCCAACAAGCCGGTGCCATCGTCGGCTGTTTGGCAATCTGGCCGTTCACAAACCGCTACGGCCGTCGCTATGCCCTGATGGGCTGTTCCGTTGTATTCTGCTGTGGAGTGGTCTTCGAAGTGGTAAATCTACACTCCTTGAACGTCTTCTACTTCGGTCGCGTCATCTGCGGCTTGGGCATCGGCGGGTCGGCCACTGTCATTCCTATCTATCTATCTGAGATGAGCCCGAAAGAAATGCGCGCTCGCCTGGGCAGCTGCTATCAATTTACTTTTACCATCGGCATATTCGTGTCCTACTGGATCGACTACGGCTTACAATTCCGCGCCCCAACCCCGGCCCAATGGCAGATCCCGCTAGCGCTACAACTTGTCCCTGGAGCGTTGATGGGTGTCGGCATGCTGACACTGGACGAGAGCGTACGCTGGCTTCTCAGCCAAGGGCATTCACCTCGTCGCGCCTGGTCTAGTCTTACTTGGATCCGAGCCTCAGATGGCCCACACGTAGCCGCCGAATTTGCCCAGATGAAACAGGCAGTCGATGCAGACCGTCACGCGTTAGCCGACTTCCATCTTCGGGAGCTAGTCGAGGTACCTAATTACCACCGACTTCTTCTAGGGATTGGACTCTTCCTCGCACAGCAATCCACCGGTGCCACCGCCATGGCTTATTTTGGTCCACAATTTTTCGGCCTCCTCGTTGGCGACAACCATACTCTCACTCTTCTATTGACCGGTATCTTCGGTGCACTTAAAGTTGTTAGCTGTCTCGTTTTCATCATTTTCGTGGCCGAACGGTTTGGGCGTCGTCCACTCCTCATATTTGGTGCTCTCGCCATGGCCGTTTGTATGATCTCGACTGCTATCGTACTCCAAGCCAATCCCGATGCTCCGGTACCGGCCACTGCAGACAACGGCCCTACGACTCCTGAGGTCTCTTTATCAGATAGCATCACGATAGCCCTAATCTACCTCGCTATTGTTATCTATAATTTCTCCTGGGGGCCCCTTCCCTGGCCCTGCGCCACAGAGCTCTTCCCTACTCGCATCCGTGAGCCTGGTGTGGCTGTTGGTGTGGCGGCACAATGGCTCTCGAACTTTATTTGGTCCTTTAGCACTCCCTACATCATTTCCGGGATTGGATGGGCTACCTTTCTTCTTTTTGGTTTGCTGGATCTGGCCATCTCTGGTTTTGCGGTAACCTGCCTGCCTGAGACGGCCGGCAAGTCGCTGGAGGAGATTAATGCGTTGTTTGATCCCACATCAGCTGGTCTGATGAACCTTGGTAGGGAGAGGGAGGATGATGGTGACGATGATGAGAATGACGATATAGAGAGTGCAACGGATCCATTAATAGGTAGAATCTCGATTAACGACGACAGGAGGGGAAAGTCGTCACAGCTATAGTTGTCTTTTTTCTTTTGGCGGGTGCTTTTTCCGCTGTTCCTACCCAATGACGCAGTAGCTACATAATAGAATTACGTTTTATACTTTAGAGTTGCCCTGGAATGCGATGATAATAGGCAGTGACTGCTTTTAACTTCTTTCAATGTGATCATTCTCCTGGATGGATCCATGGCTTGTTGACGGTGCCTCAAGAAGCCTTTATTCCCCTCCAGTGGTGTCTTTTAATAGTTTTATTTTGCTTTATTGTAGGTTTCTAAGGCCTTATGAATTTGCCTATCCCAAGAAACACTTTAACTGGAGCCTTCTCTGCGGGTATATAAAGCCGCTCCATCCTCCCTCCATCCTCGCTTCGTCCCCCTCACGTGCATCTATCTATCTATCTCTTCTGCCTCCACCAACCACATCTTCTTACTTCCCACTTAGCGGCCATCTTGGCTACATTCCCATCGTTTAGTCTATTCGGCCCTACTCCAAGTGAACCTTCCAACTAAATCATTCGAGTATTGCTATTGAGCTCGTTCGCTTAAATTCTATTGCTTCACCTCAATCGTTGCCATCAGGCCGCTACAAAAGTGGATTCCAAAAACATGACTTCACCAATGAACCCCAATTCTTTCCGGGTTGCGTTCCGGCATGGGCAGCCAACCCCCCCATGCGACCTCCCATGCGAGCAAACCGAGCCAGCTTCGGCGGCTTTCAGAGTCCAGAAACCAGGCCAGGGCAAACAGGTGGCCCTGGGAAAAAACCGTAAAGCGGCAGCCAAGTGCCGGGAGAAAAAGAAGAAGGCACATGAGAAATTGATGAAAGAGTACGACCTCGTGTCCGAAAAGAACCAACATCTCAAGGCGGAAAACAAGGAGCTCAAGGACGAGATACTCCAGGTGAAGCTCCGGCTGCTTCAACTTGCCGAGAAAGGTTGCCCGATCCTCCTTAGCGATATCCAGAATATGAACAAGAAGGTTGTGGAGGATTCACCACCCCAGGCGAGTATCGAGATTGACCCACTCCCCTCACTCCCCTTTGATACCGAGTTTAACCAGACTATGAATCAATTGGAGGCTGTGAGTATGCCTTTTTATGGTGATTGGATCAACTTCGATGGGCTAGGATGTTGATCTCCCCCCTGTGCCCCTCTTCAATTTTTTTTTTTTTTTTTTAATTTATTTTATTATTTTTCAAAACCCGGGGGGTTTCTTTCTTTTCTTTTCTTTTTTTTTTTTGCTTTTTTCTTATGTTGAGTTCCAAAATGTGTTCCAATAGCTCATTTATATTCTTTTTTCTTGGGACACTTCGTCATGTTTTAGTTTTAGCTTATCTGTCAACGGGGCGAGTATTGTCGTCACTCCGCAACAATGAAATTTAAATTTATTTTTCTAAATATTTGTTTAAGCTTAAACAACCCTCTAAATAACCCCCTAGCGGCCTTCTTGGTAGCTGTGGCTTTTTGGGGCCACGGCATTGGTATCTGTAAATGATTTGGAAGTGGGGAAGCTGGCGAGGTCTCCTTGGGATGATCCTGCGATTGATTTTGCTCGCGTGGGGGATTTGGCTGCCCATGACGGAACGCATGCCGGAAAGGATTGGGGTTCAAGTCATGTTTTTGGAATCCACTTTTGTAGCGGCCTGATGGCAACGATCGAGATGAAGCAATAGAAGTTAAGTGATGGAAGTTTCAATTGGGAGATCGTGTCTGGATTTGGGGCCATGGTGCAATTTCGATCCTCCTTAGTAGATCCAAGCTGGAGTAATTAATACTTATCATGAGCCTAGCCGGCTAACATCTAACTCATGACGATCAGTCCGTCAGTCAAGCGATGTTCCCAGTTTCAAGTCCTGATAGTCCTGAGTAGAACTTGGAAGCAGTTGTTGACATTAACTCTTCGGGCTCCACTTTTCCTCCGGCTTGCCAACCCGACGATTCATCGTCTTCCGATCATCATCACTGACGGGCGCCTCCTGCCCCGCATCCGTGTTTCCCCCCGCCAACAAGGTTTTTGACCCTGCATTGATTGGATTGGAATGCATTTTTATGCTTGATTTTCTCTTTCTCTCTCTCTCTTTCCTTCTCTCTGGCCATGATGCTAGCACAGCTAATTACTTCCTCGTAATGGTGTACGTGAACTCGGAACTCTTGGGTTGATTCTTTTTATTTAATTTTATTCTATTTGATTTGATTTGATTTGATTTCGTTTTATTCTATTTCATTATATTTCATTATATTATATTGTATTATATTATATTTTATTCCATGTTATCTCACACTAAAAATATGGATTTGAGACGTAGGAGTAGTCACTCAAGCATCTAACTAATACTAGAGTCCTTGTTTCCTGCTCGCGACCAAAGAATCACCCCACTCCATTTCCCCTCTATAGGTGGGATTTGCTCTCAATTTATTTGTTGTCGGCCTGACAGTTCCACGAGTCATGCATCATGCATGCACTAAATGTATGGATGCATCCCTGGCTTGGCCTGATTTTTTCCCGTCTTGGAGGTAACGACAACTTGGCGGAATCGATTCTGTTTGGGCCTCACTTATGCGAGGGAGGGGATAAGGATGCGCCGAAGTCAGTGAAAGGCTCGCTTGGAATTATGGTATATATATATTTTTTGGAATAATTTGAGAGGAGGGGAAAAAGTACCCCCCCTCACTAATTGGATGGACTATCGTACAGAGTGCATCCATCTAAAACTTGCTGATACGTCAGGTTTTCTTTCTTTCTTTATTTTCTTTTATTTTATTTTTTTTTCACCCCTCGTTTCTCCTCATTTTGACCATTTTTTGTCCACGTCATCCTCGAGCCGTGTCTTTGGCGTGCCCGTATCACCCGGCAAGTCCACCTCGTTGCGCCATAGGTCGTCGACTCTCCAACACCCGTAATTGACGGCTGACACCGCGCCAATTCTCAATCATCATCTGGGCGACCCGTTGGCCCTCTACTTTTCTCTCCGCATTTCTGGATGATGTTGCATCGCAATCCTCTTCGTGATTGACGAGGAGGGGTCCAAAGATACGACCCAAACGGTCAAGACTGAGAATTCCGGCCCCCACGCCGGATCGACTGATTCCGATGCTGCCCTTGAATCCCTGTTTTCCGAGCTCGATGCGCCGCTCAGTTTCATGCATAAGGACTGCACAAAGCCCAAAGACTGCGCAGACGAGGTTCAACTGCAGCGCATCTAGAAGAGCCACCATGGCAAGCCCAATTGCCTTAGTTCTCAGGTAGGTTGTGGGGGAAAGGCCGTCAAGGCAGCTGCCTTGCTTTAGAGCACTTCCCGAGATATGACTGCTACAGATGTTCACGAGAATCTGGTATAACTGTAGCGACCCTAGGATGCCTCCAGGCAGTCCCTCGAGGAGAGCTTTGAGCACCCAAGCAATACCGAGGGCTTGAGAAGCCTTCGTGACTGGAGTTCCCCGATTGAGGAGTCCCACCGGGTCGTTGAGCATCTCATCGCGTCGAAGGGTGACTTCAATTATGGCTTTGTCTTTATCAGCCGAAAGCACTTGGTTTGCAAAATATGCGTAGACCCGTTCGGTTGTCTTAATGTCGCCAGCATCGATGAAGAGGTTGCGCACTGTCGGGTCTGGATGTATGGTTAGCAAAGAAATGTGGCAGAGAGATCTGGGAAGATTCTCAAGCAGGACACACCAGCGTTTCTCAAATGCCCTATTATGGCGACAAAACAAGTAGGCAACCTTAAAGCGGATGGGGCAAAATCAGCGGGAAGATTTAAAAAGCTATGTCCACCAAGACGGGCGAGAGTTTCCAGTGATCTGCCATTCAGCGAGTTCATTTCGTAGGATCGATTGGGAAAGGCAGCAAATGTCCTCACCCGGCGCAATTTTGGTTCTTGTGACGCGCCTGACTGGGTTCCAATGTGAAAACTGGATCGCATTCGTTGTATCTTGCCAAATATCCTAGACCGACGCTTGGGAAGCGGTTGCTCTTTCGGAAAATGAAGGGCATCAGCTAGACCCGTACGTGATACTGTTCCGAATGATAAGTTACCTAAGCGCATCTCAGCATCAGCGCCGTTAGAATACTTCTTTGGTCCTAGAGCCGTCAAGTGTAACTTCGTAGCAAGGTCGTTGCAGGCAATAACCGCTGCCCGCTGGTCGGTATGGGTTGACCAAGAGCTGCTATTTGAGGAATTCGGGAGGTGCGAGGTGTTTTGCGATGAACTCTGACTGTCTGTAGAAAATGGATTCTTTTGCATATGTTTGAAACTGAGGATACCGAGGGCTCGATTTGGCATATCACTATGCTCCGAGCCTGTACAGTCCGCGGAATGGACTGATACCTCTAAAGGATCCGCAAATGGATCTGAGCTGACGACCCGCTCAACGTTTCCCGTCGATTGGTCAAAAGGGTTCTCACAGCTGTTTTCTCTTCTAGGAAGGGTGATGGGGGTTAATGTCCGTTTTGAGGGATGTCGACGAATAGTGGCGCTAGTGAGCTCAGAGTCCATAGACATCAGGCTTTTACCACTGACTTTGCGTGCCTCTATCTCAGCTGAAATATTGCACGGGTTTAAAGTTTGCAAAGGTCCCGAGACTCGGTCTCCCTTGTCCGCCTGTGCTATATTCTGCTCAGGTATGAGATTATCATGCTGATCATGGCCCTTTAGTCGATCGGGGGATGGCCCTTGATGTAGGGGATTATGCGACTCAAGGCGCGCTAAGAAGGATTTTAACCTCCTAGATCTCCTCAATGGACGCCTGCCTTCTGTGGCTGATTGAGAACAGTGAGGTTTGGTCGCACTGATCTCAGCAGAGACCGTGGGATGTATACCACTGTTGTCAGAATCCTGGCCAACTTGGTTGATCGTCGCCACGCTGGAGTTGTAACGGGTACTTTCGATGAAGACTGGATGCGCCCGTTTGATGTCGCCAATTTTGCTGCGGGCGACCTCCTTCGCAGTGTTTTCCTGATTTCCACAAGGGTTCGTTTTGGCACCAGGCTGTCCACGACTGGGTAAACTCTTCTGTTCTTCCGAACTTACCTGACGACCTTCTTGGTGATCCGCCGACTTCGAAAACAAGCCAGAGAGCCGCATCGCCGAGTTGGGAATACAATGGGAAAAGATAGAATAAAGATGAGGGCCCGAAAGTGTGTGATTTTCGAATGAGCACCGCAGTGTAAGCTATAATTCGAGGCAGCTGGGAGGTATCCGTCCGCTTTGCTCGCTCTTTCCTGCCAATGTTGTTCTTTCCTACTTGCGGATGACCTGCAATAAAAGAAGGTTCCTGACTGTACAGGCTCAGCTTTTTGTAAGGTGGAAAGTATTAACACACAGCACACTTGTAGGTGCCCAAGATGAGGGAACTGCTGGCTACATGACCAAATCGACGCGCCTGATATTATTCGTAGACTCACCATCTCATTGTAAAAGGAAATGAAAGATATATAAACGATATATAGGCCACTCCAGCGGAGAAATTAATTATACGGTAGCTGGTGAATGGGAATAGAAAGAGACAAAACAGATAAGAAAAAAGAGAGGAGGATGGCGGAAAAGAAATAGTCTATTCTTGTAGGACCCAGCGCCAATGCTAGAGTTGGCAGATATCGAATCCGTTAAAATTTTATCGAAACATAAATTTTGAACACCATACAATACCTTCTTGACCTGTGAGGAGCAACCGCGCATTGGAATTGCCCCAGAAGAACAAAAGGATTGGTTCGGTAGAGCAAACCGTTTGTTCTACCCCTACCCACGCTAGATCTGTAAAATGATCCAGACACATAAGATAAACGCCGGTCCAATGCAAGATGTAAGTGTATAAATGGCGCGTCGAGCGCAAATGCACGTTGTAGTCATGATTATTCGTCATTTTCGCCTTCTAGAAGGATGTATTGCAGAATGTCGCTCAATGTCAGGACACCCTTGAGTTTGAAGTTCTCATCCACCACGACCAGACGATGCACGCGGGACTTGCGGATCGTGTCGAAGATGGTGTCCAGACCGTCATTCAATGAGCAGGTGTAAATCCCAGGGAAGTCCTGGTATCCTGTTAGCTACAGACGACAAGGTCTAGCGGCGAGGGTAAATACCTGAGACCGTTTTTTCAGCGCCTCGCCAACCGTCAAGCTCAAGTCATCATACACCCCACCTTTAATCAATGTAATCACGTCGACCGATTCAAACACGTTGTAAACGACACCTGTGAGGTTTGTCTGTAAGCACAATCCATCATGAAAGACCACCTCGAGCCATCTATCGTACCTTCGGAATTTATGATGGGCACGCTTGATATGCTTCGTTCCACAAGGATATGAATCACATCGATGACAGGAGTATCCATGGATGCGGTCGCGATATCCTGATAACTACCAAGCAGGATCTCCCCCAGGGGCTTTCGTAATTTCTGGGTGTCGTTGACATTAACGGCCACGAATTTGAGAATGCGATATTGCGTAACCACGCTGAGGACATGGGACCGGTCCGTTTGACTATCATTCGTAACGAGGGGGATTCTTCGAGCTCGAGACTCGAGCATGCGCCGACATGCTTCATAGAGTGGTCGCTCCGGATCGATGGATATGGTTTCCGGGGGGGCTACACCTAAGGCCTTTTCTACCTCTGCATAATCATCTCATTAGTCGCCGTGCGTGATCGAGTTGAAACAATGTACCCACCTCGAAGACTGTCTAGTCGGAATTGGTCGATCTGATCGAGGGCCGCTGGGTTCTGGAAATAATACTGAATAACATTGATATAGTCCGAGGTAGTCAAGAGACCGGCGAAGGTCGATGATTTGGAGTCCCACAGCGGTGCGGATACAATGCCTAAGGATGTCCATCCGAGTTAGATTCCTGTCCTACTCGCTGCATTTTTATCCACGGGGATATGATTTTTTCGCAGAACGAGCTCTCCCTCACGCCAATAAAACAATCAGGCTACACCTACCATTTTGGATCAAAATATTTAAACTCTCCTTGACCGACAAGGACGTATCGAATATTATGAGTCGGAAGCTAAGCGGCAGGACATCGTAACTGGTTCGGACCTTGAGGAAGTTGCGAATGGCACGCTATAGTTGACAAGCGACTCCGATTAGCCAAAAGGTGGAACGGAGAAACAAGAATGGACGATATGGATGATGGGCGCAGGCGAGCGAACAAAAGTGACACCGTATGTGGTTGGAGAGACAAGGAAGCTAAGACTGGCGGGGGGGCATTGGCCAACCGGGGAGATAATGAAACATTCGCAAACCCAAAGGAAAAGGAATAATAATCATAATCCAAAAAAAAAAAAAAAAACCAAGAAGAAAAAAAAAACAAAACCCGAAAAAAGCAAAAAAAATAAAAAAAAGA
>VCAU01000029.1:250938-299478 GCA_015844325.1 Aspergillus nanangensis | reverse complement strand
AAAAAAAAAAACACCACCACCACCACCTTCACCACCTTCACCAAACTAGGTAATATCCAAACATATTTGCCAGGTACTCTTCCTGTATATACGACCTACTTCATCCAGAACCACCTCCAGACCGATCCAAAATGAAATTCTTCTCGTGTTGGTGACCTTGTCTGCCGAGGCGCTTGTCGTCATAAGGCAGCCATATTCTGCGATTACACGACGCCCTCGTCATGGAAATTAAACCGGATCCAATTACGAACGCCGCCCTCGTATTCAGCTACGTAGGGTTTATTTAGATTATTTTTCTCATTAGTACCTAGATCAAGGAATTTTTTTAATGAAAGGTATATATACATATACAATCTTTGACTGCTCTGTTCTTGTTTCTTTTTTCTTTTTCCTTTGGTACTTCAACATCAACAACTTACCCTCTCCAAAAAAAAAAAGAGAGCAATAAAAAAACATAAAGAAAAAATAACCAGCGAAATCAGGTGAGCCTAAATTATCCTTTTCCAAGTCAAGTCACACCCACCACGTCACAAACAACTGTTCCTAAAAAGAGGGCGGCAAAAGGAGCCGCCTGGGAAATGGCAAAGGATCTTCCTCTTGATTAAACCAGTTTCATCTTCTTCCCTGTTACTTTTAAACCATGGATGGGAACCATCACCCTAGGGAAACTTTTTTTCTCTCTCTCTTAACACCTAGACCTGGACAGTGCTAATTTTTATTTTATATAAAAAAAAAGCAAATTGTTGGAAATCACTCACAAATATACACTACAAACAACAAGTCGATAGGACTATTCCTACATACACTATGGCGCTTAACTTTCCTTGGATTTACCCTGTTCGGGCAGTTCAAGTCGTTTTTGCCATCATAATTCTTGGATTGACTGCATACCGTTTGTCGATCCTCTCGTCATATTTCGCGAGGGTATACTGACCAGGTCTGAAGTGATCAGTGAACTGCTGGGGTACAGTAGTACGGTCAACTTCATGCTTTTTAGCGCCATCTGGACAGCCTTTGTCGCCGTGCCCTATCTTCTCCTCGGTCCTTCGATGGTCCCGAATTTTCCCCATCGTTTCGTTGTGCCTGCAATGGAGGGAGTCACCATGATATTTTGGTTCGCCGGTTTTATTGCCCTCGCGACGGCACTACCTCCTCCCAAATATTGCAGCTTCGGCGAGTGTCATGCCGGTCAGGCAGCTGCTGCATTTGGGGCCTTTGAATGGTAAACCAGTCCGATATTACCCTTTCGAGAGTACCTAATACTAATCACTTGGACGGCACAGGGCACTGTTTCTAGCCACGACCGTCTATGCCGGCATCGCTGCGATGCGGAACCGATCCAACTCCCCAAGTACGAAGTCTCCTGCTCAGCCCACTGTTCATGCTGGCGTCTAAAATGAATTGATAGCTGCGGTTCCCTGAAACAATCTCACTGGCGGTGGGATAGATAATGATACCCGGAGTGGGTGACGCTGAATATTTATCACCTGTCGATCTTCCCCAGTTTAAGGGAAGCGCATGAGTACATATAGGTGCTTGAAGAATGAGCAAGGTGATGGAGTTGGATGACACATGACGGGTTCTTTTACCATTATACCCTGGCTCCTAATGGTTTAGTATTGCCCTTTTTTTTTGTTTATTTTGAATCTCTTTGCACTTGACATTTGACAAGAGGATACCCCCGGATTTTATTGATTGTATAAATGATATACATATTTCTGAGCGAGTTGGTGAGACGATCTGTGGAGTATAGTACTATCTAATAATGCATATATATATAGGTATATATATCTATATCTATATCTATGATCTTTATTTATTTTTAAGGGAGGTAGACCTATTAGCATCATTATTATAGATACAAAGTATACACCCGTATCAGTGGGTTGGACCGTTTCCGGCACAGTTAGATAAACCAAGGACGAATCAGACCAAGATCTCTCATGTTATTTGGCCCACTGCCGATACAAGCCGCAGAGGGAACGTGACCACGTGCCCTGGATCGATTCCATTGTATTTGTACAAGGATTAATAATACCTAGTAATTATGATGATATTATTAATATTAATATTAATGTTTATTTTTTTTTAATTAGATAAGACTCAGATAAAATCAAATACTAGCTACCTGCTCTAGAGAGCAAGAAGATGAATGGAGGAAGAGTAAAGTAAAGCTAAGCTTGGCCATGGAATGCATTGCCGAGACTATCCGACCGAGAAATTTTTATAGGGCCGAGTCGGGATTCACCCGTCTGGGCATTGAGCGAAGGATGATTATACATATAATTCTTCTTCTTCTTCGAATTGGTAGTAGTACTAGCAGTAGTCGTATTTGTTGTTGTACTATATCACTGTCATTCTGGCATTTTTGTTTAATGTTTAATAATTGATTTACATTACTCTGAGTAATCGGTTTTATCAGCCCTCTTTTTTTTTTTTTTGCTGACCATAACTTTATTCCGCCACCGCACGTTCCAAGTTCTATTTAACCATCCATGACTATTACGAGAGAGAAAAAACTTTTCCTCCACTTGGGTCTCCCTATCGGATGACCCACATCCGCATAGGCGGTTGAACAGTCCCTAAACTGCGAAGATTCTTAGGGGCGACAGAGTGAAAAGAGTGGAAAAGAGTGGCGCAATTGTAATTTAATCTCTTAATTTTTTTTTTTCTTCTTCGTCTTCTAACTTTTTAGAGAAATTTTTTTTTTTGAATCTGGGAATTAGCTTTTAATGGTACGGCGTTTCAACGTGGTTGGTGTTAGTACTAGTAGTTTATACTCAGTCATCGACGTTACATCTAGCATTCGATCTCTTCTCCATTCCTCTCCGCTTTGACTCAAGTCTTTCTTTTTACATAACGTCTGTCTTTAAATTCCCAAGCCCATTGTTATCTCTCTCTCCATCTATTGTTCCTTCTAGTAATATCTTTGACTCGCCATATCCTGAAAGAAAGAGAGCGAGTACTACCTGGGTCGCTTCTTGGCGAATCTCGTTAGTGACCTGCCTATTATCTTTTTCTATTACTGGAAAGTCTGCCCACGGGAGCTCGCACTACCCTTAGTGGAGCAGAAGTCCATAATAATCTTGTGGGAAACCCTTTCCCCTTCCCAGACCTTGAACCTTCTGCGACTTCTTGAGTCTCTATCCTACTCAGAACAGAGCTTTCACTTCAATACCCCTTCTCTGTGACTCGACTATCGAGGCCCAACGATGGCCTATGATCATAGCTCCGCCCCCAAATACGACGAGGGGAAGGGCTCGACGGTCAACGACGATGCCGTACAAGTCGATATCACGAACCCCTCCCCAAATTTGACTGAGACCGACTGCGAGAAACATGGCGCCAGCCGCGAGTCAAATCCCTTGCCGGATCTCAAGCGTAAACTGAAAAGCCGTCACCTTCAGATGATTGCGATTGGTGAGTTCATCTTGGCTCGAACGTCTTTTTTTTTTTTTTTTAAGGAGGAGTGTGGAACAAACGCTTACCCCCCCATTCTTTAGGTGGTACCATCGGAACAGGTCTCTTCATCAGTAGCGGAACAGCCATCGCCGCCGCCGGGCCCGTGGGGGCCCTTATCGCTTACCTCTTCATGGGCTCGATCGTCTTCTCGGTGATGCTTTCGCTGGGCGAAATGGCAACTTACATCCCCATTCCCGGAGCGTTCACATCCTATGCGACTCGATTCATCGATCCCAGTCTGGGATTCGCGATGGGATGGATCTATTGGTTCTCCTGGGCTATCACGTTTGCTCTCGAGCTGACAGCCACGGGGTTAATTATCCAATTTTGGGACACAAGTCTCAATATCGCCATCTTCATTGCCATCTTTTGGGTGTTGATCACATCACTCAACTTCCTCCCCGTGAGCTTTTACGGAGAACTGGAATTTTGGTTTGCCAGCATCAAGGTTATCACCGTCATAGGCTTTATGATCTTTGCTATTTGCATTGACGCCGGTGTGGGCGATAAGGGCTACCTGGGTTTCCGATATTGGGTCAACCCGGGCCCGTTCTCAGCCTACGAAGGTGTGCACCCCGATTCGACCGCCAAGTTTGTGGGATGGTATAGCGTCCTGATCCAGGCGGCGTTCTCCTACCAGGGTACAGAGCTGGTTGGTATTGCCGCTGGTGAGACCGAAAACCCTCGCAAGACTGTACCTTCGGCCATTCGCAAAACCTTCTTCCGAATCCTATTCTTCTTCGTCTTAACTATCTTCTTCATTGGGCTCCTGGTGCCCTCAGACAACCCAGACCTTCTGAAGGACGGCAACGATGCCAACTCGTCCCCATTTGTGATTGCCGCTCGGCTTGCGGGCGTCAAGGTTCTGCCACATATTATCAATGGCGTTCTGTTGACCGTGGTACTGTCGGCGGCCAACTCCAATGTCTATAGCGGGAGTCGTATTTTGATTGGCTTGGCGCAGGAAGGATTCGCTCCCCGTATTTTTAAGAAGACGACCAAGAAGGGTGTCCCTTACTGGAGTGTGATGTTCACCGCCGCCTTTGGCCTGCTGGGATTCATGAACGTGTCGAACCAAGGTAGCACGGTGTTCAACTGGCTTTTGAACATCTCCAGTGTGGCTGGTCTCATCACCTGGGCCTCGTTGAATGGCTGTCATATTGCCTTCATGCGGGCTCTGAAATCTCGCGATATCTCGAGGGATCTTCTGCCATATAAAGCTATGTGGCAGCCCTGGTATGCTTGGTATGGACTGTTCTTCAACGTGTTGATCACCATTACCCAAGGCTTTACGGCATGGATCACGGAGTTCAGCGTGACGGATTTCTTCATTGCCTACCTGAGTTTGATCCTCTTTGTGGTCCTTTATCTGGGCCACAAGATCATTTTCCGGCCCGCTTTCGTCCGTCCACATGAGGCGGACCTGGACACGGGGCGCACAGCGTTGGAGAACGAGATGTGGGAAACCACCACTCCCTCCAAATGGTATATGAAGATTTATGAAGCGATTCTGGGTTAGACCGGACGTCCCCCCTTTATTCTCTTCATCTTATATTTCACATGGCCTTGTACTTTCTCTTGGTGCGAACTGGCTTCATCGCATTAACTGCACATATCATATACATGCCTGGTATATATAATGGCGCCCCTGGGGCTTTGTTTTACTTTTTTTTTTTCATTTTCATTTCTTGAAGTGTTTTTCCAGCATGAACATCGAACTGTATGATATTTTGGGTTGGGAGTTGTGTGTTGGGGTAGAAGAGGAAAGAGAAAGAGAGAGAGAGGAGATGTGGGAACTTCTCCAGGAGTCTAGATTTCCCCGGCTTTTTTCTTCTCCTCTCTTTCCGTTTTCCCATTTTCTTTTATTTTTATTTTCATCTCTTTTATTTTTGGATTTTGAACCATATATTTCCCCTCTTGTTATCTCGCGGAGCATTCTACATGGAGTTTGGTGACCTCATGTAGAGTTTAAAGTTGCACATGCAAAGTTATGGAGGAATTTTAGACGAGTTTGGTTGATTCAGTCATGTGGCGACCACATTGGCCTCTTCTTCACATGAAAACGTCTCCCCCCACACGTGCCATGAATTTACGGAGGAAGGAGCCATGAGCCATGTGAACCCAGAAGGAAGACTAATACACTAGATCACCACCTTAAATGTACTCCGTATTGTCACCTATCGTCGTCATCCAATGATTGGATTATTATTAATTAATTAAGTCTTTCCCCGGAATCAATCCCCAGAAAGGTCATTGCTCCGAGTCTTACGTCGGGGAAAAGACTCCTTTTTCTCCTCGTTTAAATAAATCTTCGATGATACTACCTAAAGTAAAACCTGGATTTAATTATTATCATCCAAGTTGGTGTTGGGCCTCGGTATGTTACGAAAGTGGATTAGTAGTGATCCGCTTATGCAGGATGAGATCACAACTTATCCTTTTTTGCTCGATCTCGCTATCCCCCGTAATAATACATAATTCTATAGCAATCATAAATGCCAGCCGAGGCTCATTGAGTGTCGCGTGGAGGCGACTCTGATGAACTCGACCAGTCAGCGTGGCGTCGGCGCCCCAATGGCGGGGACCGACTTGTAAGTTATGTTCCTGACTCTTTATTTGTCCTCCTGAACTCTCCTCCATCTTTTTTTTTTTCCCCTGCTCCTTGCGCGCGGTCTTCTTTCTTCTTTCTTTCTCCTTTCTCCTTTCTCTCGATCCCTATTCTCTGTCCCTCGAATCTCCCTCCTTCTACCCTCATCCTCCTTCTACTCCAACTGTCTTTCTGCTCGCTGAGGTGTAGAATTTCCCCTTCCGGAGCCTCCGATACATCTGTCATTCCCTGAACCCCCCCTTGCGTCTGATCCCGGATTGTTTTCTACCGTTTATAATTGTCGGACTCGGTATGTTTTTGTAAACCCATCTCGGATTGTTTTCCGCCACGCCATTGGGGTCTAACCACTTCCCAGTCACCGCCATTCAAAGAAACCACCTATTAGATCCTCGCCACTGTCACCATCATGTTCTTCTCCCAACCACCCGTTCACCTCGCTCGCGCTGCAGAGCTTAAACAAGAGCCTCCCAAAGGCAAACCATACTCCGTGGCTCTTCCGGGTACGGAGAAGCCTGGCCGAAGCAAGGTTTATCGTGCCTGGAACACCTCCAAGGAGCTTGTGAAGACCTTGGATCCCAAGGTGCGTTTACCCAAAGATACTTATATACATATTATACCTTAACCCCCGAGACTGACACTCCGGATATAGGTTCGCACCGCCCATGAGCTTTTTGAATCCACCGCCAAACGTTTACCCAAAAATCACTGCCTCGGATCGCGCGTTTACAACTCTACCACCAAGACTTTTGGCCCTTATGAGTGGATTGATTACGAGACTGTTCAGAAGCGGTCCGCAGCCTTCGGCGCAGGTCTTGTGGAGTTGCACCACACGCATAAATGCACTCGTGCCGGACAGTACGGTATTGGCTTGTGGTGCCAGAATCGCCCAGAATGGCAAATAACAGGTATGCGACTTGCATGGCATCCCTCCTTAATCATTTGGCTAACTCATGCGTTGATTGTTAGATCTGGCTTGTATGTCCCAGGGCCTGTATTCCGTCTCCATCTATGATGTCCTCGCCGCGGACGCAACAGAGTACATTATCAACCACGCAGAGCTCAGCTGCGTCGTCACTTCTTTGCCACACGTTCCCACTTTGCTGAAGCTGAAGCCCATGTTGCCGAATTTGAAGTTCATTGTCTGCCTGGACTCGTTGGATGCGGGCGAACAGGCTGGACATTCTAAGCGTGCTCTTCTGGAATCCGTGGCGGCTGGACAAGATGTGTCGATCTATACTATGGACGAAGTGGAGAAACTGGGTGTTTCGGCGAACCGTGCTCCCAACCCTCCTTCGCCTTCGGATATTGTCACCATCAACTATACCTCTGGTACCACCGGACCTCCTAAGGGTGTGGTCTTGACCCATGAAAACGCTGTGGCGGCCACGACTGCTGGTCTTGTTCTGACCGACCATGCCCCGGGTGACACATTCGCCTCCTACCTTCCACTCGCCCATATCTACGCTCGCCTATCGGAACATCTGGCGTTCTATTCCGGCGCGAGAATTGGGTATTTCCATGGCAACATCTTGGAGCTGGTCGATGACCTGAAACTCCTCAAACCGACGGGATTCATCTCGGTCCCCCGACTATACAGCCGTTTTGGCAACGCCATCCGTGCGGCGACCATCGAGCAGCCCGGCTTCAAGGGTGCCCTATCGCGCCATGTTGTCGCCACGAAGACTGCCAACCTGAAGAACCCCGACCCTTCCAAGGCCACCGCGAAGCATGCTTTGTACGACCGCATATGGTCCAAGAAAGTGGCCGCGGCCCTGGGCCTGGAGCGCGCGCGAATGATGGTTTCCGGTTCTGCTCCTCTCGACCCCTCCCTGCACAACTTCCTCCGTGTTGCGACCGGCGCCGACGTCCTGCAGGGATACGGCCTGACTGAGACCTACGCGATGGCCTGTGCCCAGTCCCGTAATGATCTGACTGCGGGCAACTGCGGTCGGCTTGCTCCCTGTACCGAAGCCTGCCTGCTGTCTCTTCCCGACATGGAATATTCCGTTGATGACAAGCCTTTCCCCCGTGGCGAGCTGCTCCTGCGTGGTGCCAATGTCTTCCAGGAATACTTCAAGAATCCCGAGGAGACTAGCAAGGCGATCACGGAGGACGGCTGGTTCCGCACGGGTGACGTTTGCACCATCGATGAGATGGGCCGCATCGTCATTATCGACCGCCGCAAGAATGTGCTCAAGCTGGCTCAGGGCGAGTACATCTCGCCTGAACGGCTGGAAGGAGTGTACTTGTCGGAGTTGGGATACTTTGCGCAAGGCTATATCCACGGCGACAGCGTGGAGACCTTCTTGGTCGGTATCTTTGGCGTTCAGCCCGATATGTTCTCTGCTTTCGCCAGCAAGGTACTGGGACGGGATGTCCCGGAATCCGAGGTCCAGTCGGTTTTGAATGATGAGAAGATCCGCAAGGCCGTGCTGAAGGATCTCGACCGAGTTGCCAAGAAGCATAAGCTGGCTGGATACGAACGAGTCAAGAACTGTGCTCTGATGCTCGAGCCCTTCACTGTCGAAAACAATCTGCTGACACCAACGTAAGTCCGATCTTTCTTTCTTTCCTTTTTTTTTTTTTTTTTTTTTTTTGACTGTATAGTTGGTATAGAATTGGAGTGAATGACGTGAATGTCTTCGTCTGACGTCCGTCATCGAATGTATATTTCTTGTTTATTCGGATTTGCTTTTTTTTCCCCCTTCTCTTCTCTCTCTCTCTCTCTCTCTCTCTCTCTCAGAGCGATCCTTGCTTTGTCGTGGGAGTCATGGATGATGAAGATACTAGTATTCCAGGGATCAACGTCCTGGAAGATGCCCCTCTTCTTTTTCCGCTTGAAGAATTGGCACCGGGATACTGGAAAGTCGTACAACCAATCTCGTCACGCAAATTTCATTTTCTGGAAGGGTACGGAATAACTGGGATTAAAACCGCCCGAGGGATGAAGACCGTTGCGGTTGGTGCGACATTTGTCCCGTGATGCTCTCCTCCCCCTTTCCTTCTGCTCCTCCACTCTGGCTGGGATGTTGCCATACGATGAGATCATCAGCAGTAGTAGATTTACATGTTGTATTGTACAGCGAATAGGTGGTTTCCCTTGTCCCCATTTCATATCTTCTCTCTTTCTTCTCTCTCTTTTTCTCCGGATACAAAACCCGATCAGAATCCCAGCGGCTCATTTTCAAACCAAAGACGCATACTCTCGGCCGCCTTGTGTGGAATCACATAGATGGGGTGAAACGCAGCCAGTCGATCTCCTTCACTAAACACATTGACTCCCTCTTCTTCCGTTGTCGTCGGATGGCATCTCCAGGAGAACGCTGAGGCAAATTCTTCACCGGAACTGACGCTCGTATCGGTGTAATAATGAGAGTATTGAGCTGAGCTTAGACCTGTGAGAGTATAGCATGTATGATACGAGTCCACATGCCTGGCACAGCGGCTGTCAGCGCCCCATGACATAGTAATCTCGGCGGAAATCAAAGGTACGGATGACTCACTTTCCGGGTTTATCACGAAGCCCTCCCAGCTTACCCTGACAACAAGCAAGGATATACCGGGTTAAGCCCTCTCGGCTGTAAAGACTGCCAACACATGTTTGTTTAGGGCCGGTGTCTGGTTGAGTACCATCGAGCGCGGACTGAATTAATGGGAAGCAGCTCCCAACCCAGTGGCTGTAACAACCATCCACCAACTTATTGGTTCTTCCGGAAAACCCTCCTTCGGGAGCATATTGTCGGGCGGTAAGCCAGGACAGCAGCAATGGAACATCCATGCATCTGACACTGTTAGAAACATATGCAGGAGTTCAAAGGGACGGTGAGGTGTTTTACTCTGTTATTGTCGTCTCAGGTTTGCCGAGAATGCATAGACATGCTAACGCACAGAAAGCGTAGGCACCGTGGGCTTCCGTCCCGGGACTACCGGATATACCACCTTCGAATGTTTGACCTGCATCCCCTTATCATCAGCTGTGTACAATGGGGGGAAGAGGCGGGGGCCCTGCGTACACCGTGCTAGATACTCAGAAAGCCCACTTGTAAACGAGTCTAACCCGTACTTTCGAGCTTCTGCTTCCGGTGGTAAAGTGAGGGGCAGATCGAGGAGTGAAATGATCACCATGCTGCAATAAGCACCTCTGAGCCGACATCAGTATAACAGATTCCTGGAAAAAGAAACGACAAATATGGCCCTCTTACCGCACATCCTCTTCCCCACCCTCAAAAAGCCTAAAGCCACCATCCGGCTGCTTCAATCGTCCAAGCCATTGCCACCTGGTAAGGCATTAGAAGCGTATTGCTTATTGGCATCAGGACTAGAATGACTTACATCGCCTTTCGATCAACCAATTGGAATACCTCTTCGCCTCCAACCATAGCGAGAGATAGCACCGCAGCATAGCTGGATGCGCAGTGAGAGATCTGGCCATGTCCTCCACCGAAGCCACCGGTAGGATTCTGCATGGCTCCAAAAGTAGAAATGACCCTGCGAGCGAGATTGCGTTAGAAGCCATCCGGTTTGCCACAGCCAAACAAAGTAATATAGAAAAAAAAAAGAAAAAAAAAGCACCTGCAATGCTACGATGGCTTACCTCGAACGGAAACTTCTGACACCTTGCCCCAGAAGGCTCAAGCCGGCCAAGGCCCAGTAGGACATCCAGGGACGACTCGCATCGATGCTCACAAACGCCGCTGGATACTCCTCAAGTGAATCGTACAGGTAGCCAATATGTTCGTCGCGGGTAAGCGCGGGGACTCCATATTGATTCCAGGGGCCCTTCTGGCTGCTGTGAATCCCTTTGAGGAACGGTACGCATTTGTTGATTGTGTCATTTTGAAGCTCAGTAGTCTCGGTGATGAGGGTGTCTTGGATGGCCGGTGGCTCCGTGAAGAGCGCTGGGACTCCAGGGTGAGCTTGGGGTTCGCCCATTGTTGTGGTGGTCTGCTTCAACAGGTGATGATCACGGGGTTTGGTGGTCGAATCAGTGGCCTGTGGGTTCCGGCTGGAGCTTCTGCAGTTCGGCTTTCCTGTTGTGGAAGCCTGGTTGGTCAAGGGGAAACGGACTTTTCGACGATGTTTTCCAGCCGCAGCAAGGACAGGCATGAATATGTCCAAAGAAGAGGAGAGTAAAAAAAGGGTAGTTATAAAGAGAGATAGGGTACTAATGATAACAATAGGAAAATTATAATAGTAATAATGACCGGATTTTGAGAGTCGTTAGTAGGTATTGTTCTGACTCCCGTCAATGCGAAGTTATGATTGTTTGGCCAGTCAGGTGGGGTCGCTCCGACCAGAGCGAACAATTAATACGTACATGGAACCCAACTGCTTAACATCTACAGTACGTACAATAATGCTGAGGAGGATGGGGATAGATGAGAGTGAAACTCCTATAGCAATAAATGTAATATATATCTCAAGCTCACCTCGACAATATCTTAATATCTCCACGAGAATTCTCCTGTCATGTTCTCTCCTGCGAGATGAATCCCCCCACGTTCTGCCTGAATGCCTGACAGCAGCCAGTCCCGTGACAGTTTTCTCTTCCTGAATTTTCAGGCAATCATGATAAGAATAACATAACATAACATAACCCTCTTTTCCCCAAATAGGCCTAGTCTGCTCTTGCCAGCAAGATTGATCGTCTCTTGTGAGGGGCGATCACCCTCCAACCCCTACGTCCACTATCCACGGAATACCCGCAAGAACCTTGTTGGTCGAGATTCCGATCCATCCCGTATAGATCTTAGGCACCTTCATTGTGTTCGAAATTTTGACAAATATCCAGCAGCTCAGATCCAATGACTGAGAATATAAGAATAGTTACAGTACGTACCTGCTAAGTAGGTCCCTCGTGATGGCTTGCAGCTGCCTGCTGTACGTGCCTCGTCAGTCCCAGCCTCCGCGGCCACAGATATCGACACGATCTGAGAATCAGACAAATTGAAGGACACACAGACCACCAAATGCTGCATTCCGACAATAGTCAAAACCATCGAGACCCCCTAGTCATGCAGTCCCCAAAGGCAGGCCTCCACAATTCCTTGTTTATTTGCCCTTTTAAGCGCCCAAGTTGTCAACCTTGAGAGAGAGGTAGGCGTTATCTATCTGTAGATGGTCCAGGGTAGGTAGGAATCGAGCTCTTGCCATTACGTGCCGCCGCTGGCGTGGCAAGCTGCGAGTCAGGACCCCCTCGGATGCTGCTCTGTTGCGTGGTGGGCAAATAGTCGACGATATTTTTGATCAGGGTGGAGACCACGGGCTTTGATCTCATATGCAAAACGTTCCCCTTACGGCACTTTCCTGCAGCGTGTAACGCTCGAAAAGGGCCAAGAGCTCTCGTCGTGTTTTTTTTTTTTTTTCTTTCCTTTTTCGAGGGCCCCGTGGAGGACGCCACCCACCGGGCACGCTATTAATCTTGCCAGTTTGTTGAGAGACCGGCGTTTTTTTGGATCTATCATCTTCGATGGAGGTTAGGGTTTGTCCTTCAGCGGTCCTTGCTACGATTTTAAGATTTCGCCTGGGTGGAGGCTCTGAAGGGGGCCGTGATGAAGCCGTTGGCGGCAGGATCGAACCCAAGCGACCAGGGTTCGTGGGGATCGGCTTGATTGGCGGGCATGGGCAGGATGCACTGGGTGAGGATTACCCAAAAGAGAAATGATGAATCCAGAGAAAACTCCCATATCATGGAGGCGATGTTTCCACCTCCCAGTTTTATCTCATCATGCCATCATCGACCTTGATTAAGCTGTCTGACTGCCTCATGCCCAGAATGATCCCGCACAGTAGTTAGTGTATTATTGAATTGGCGCTACTGCAGCGTCAGCCGCCTTGTTGGCAATGAAGCCAACATGTGTGCAGCAGTGATTGAGCCATGACGGGGAGGGACCAGGGCTATTATTGGCAGGCGATCTGACGGACCTTCAAGGATAGGTAGGTTTACATCCCCCTCCTCTGGCTATCTCTCTCTCTCGCCATACCGAGATGAAATGGTTCGATGCATATTGACCAGGAATAAAATACGGGCTGCGGGGTCATGCATATTGCCACGACCACGAGATCTGCGAATTAGCGGCAGGCATTAGTCAATAATGTCCAACCCAACCGATCCATGGGCGATTCCCACTGATCTTCCTTTCCCGAATGTGTGTACCCGTGTCTCATCCATGGTGTAGTACCGAAGAGTACCGTGGTACCCGAGAGTTCTTGGTATTGCAATATTGATTGTTGTTGAATATTCATCAACAACAACTGGTGTTGATAGACTGACTGATTGACTGAATATGTCAGGGGTTGCATAACACTTCTTCCCCCCTCCCCCCCCTTTTTTTTGAGACTGATTATCCTGAAGCTAGGACCAAGTGTCACAAATGTCGCTGATGGCATCTGGGGTAAGTAAGATTAAGCAAGGTAGGAGAAAGGGAAGGGGAAACAGGGCTGCCTGTACATGTTCAATCAGACTCTCTCAGGTAAGATTGGAAATCATGCCCAGATAGATGGGGTGGGTAATGTGGTTGTACTCCGTACTGTATATGAACCATGTTACCATGTAAAGCAAGTACATCGTAGGTATGCAGATAGTTGAGTGGGGTGTAAAGTAAAAGTGGATGCGTGACTGCAAGTGCTTCAGACAGCCTATATCATGAGACTCATCTTCTCCTGGTGCCCTGTACTGGTATGGTATTGATGAGTGATACTGAGGGACGTGGCAATTAGATAACTCAACTAGGGTCCCCTAGCGTGTATCTCCGGCTGGCGTCTTCTCACTCTCCCGCCTCACCGCTGCTTTGCCCCACCGCTTCATCCTATCATCCGAAAGGTTGTCGTCGTCTTCTTCTTCTTCCTCACCCTCGCGCCCCCGGATTCTGGGCTTTCTCTCCCTCCGAAGCCCTTTGTCTGTCCCTCAGGCTTCATTCTCTCGGACTCTCTCTTGATCTCTCTCTGTCTCTCAATATCTTTTTCTTCCCCCCCCTCCCCCCTTTACTTGTCTTTTGTACCACCCCGTCTGCCGTCTGTCTGTGTTGCTTTTATTCTTTTTTTTATTCGTTTCTTATTTTTCCTTTTTGTCATTTTGCGGCCTATTTCTTGTTCGCACAGCACCCAGGTGGTAAAGAACTATATCAATTGTTGCGACAATGTCCAATGTCGATTTGTCCAGCGATGGCTTCATCGGCCTAGATTATGACTCGAGGAACTACATTCAGCCTCAGTCATGGCCTGTGGCGGTGGATCATCAGGCCTCCTCCCACCGTACAGAGGACGCCCGAGATATCTCACCGTTGCAAACCAGCGGTCACACTTTCGAATCCTCGTCGGTAGCTCAGGATCCTGGCCTCATGGTCGACTGGCACTTTCAAAACCTGCAACCTCACCTTCAGTATCCTTCCGATGAGGCATCATCCACTACCCAGTACACTACCTCAAGCTATGGGCTGCCGATCCAGACTTCTCCCGTTGATTTGATGTCCGGGCCCCACGGTCAAATGAGCGCCAGCCTACTGGACAACCCATATCTGCCCCTCTCAGCTCCCGTGGAAATGGTTCCTTTTTCGTACCAGGACCTCCCCGCCGACCTGATGGCCTTTCCGGACGGCCTTCCCGACGTGTCTTCATATTCTGCCCCTCATCACCCGATTGGAAGCAGCTCGCCCACGGACACCTACTTGGAGGTTCGGTCCTTGACGAGCTCGAGCAGTGATAATGGTTGGAGCATGATCGAGCCTCGCCGGTCTAACGAGTACACGTTCCCCGACCAAGGCATCTTTATCAACCCAACACAGACCTTGCACGATCGAAGTCTTTCAGAGTCATCGTACTCGACTTCGTATGGCAGCTTTGTCGATATTTCGAACCCCATCAATTCACCTGGGTCTGATAGCAACTTCGAATCAGCGTTTAACAACACCATGAACCGGCATGTATCCTACGACCACACCTCTCACGGCTCCCAATCCCCCACCGCAGTTAGCCCAGTGGCTATTGTCCGTCCTATACCAGTCCCCGTCAAGAAGCAGCCGTCGCCGACGCGGTCCTCAGGATCCTCCCATACTTCATCTGCTTCCCCACCCAGCAGGAAGCCTTCACGCAAGAGTCCAATCGCTGCGAAGACCGCCGAAACCAAGGTCCGCAAACAGTCGCAAAGCGGGAAGCCTGAGACCGAGAAGCGGGTCGGCAAACGGAAGGGCCCGCTGAAGCCTGACCAGCGAAAACAGGCCAGTGAGATCCGCAAGCTGAGAGCTTGTTTGCGCTGCAAATTCCTGAAGAAGACCGTAAGAAATACCATCCCAATAAAAAGGATCAGAATCTAACGAACACCGATGTAGTGTGATAAAGGTGAACCTTGTGCTGGTTGCCAGCCCTCGCATGCTCGGTTGTGGCAGGTGCCCTGTACGCGCATTGACATCAAGGAGATCGGCTACTTCATGAAGGATTGGAAGGCAGATTATGAACGCCATATTAACTTGAGCTTCTCGGTTGGAAATATCAAGGGCTTCTCTGAACACGAGCGCCTTCTTTTTATCACCCATGGATATGGCCAGGTCCTTCCCATCAATGCCCGCGAGGTCTATGTGCGGGATGAACAGTGCTTCAGCGTTGACTGGGTGGAGTCGATGCATCGGGAGCCAACCCAGTACGAGGTAGAAACCGCCAAGCTCTCTGCCGGTATGGAAGGCATCTCACATGCGATGTTGTCCGACTACCTGGATCGCCACATTGACGGCAATGGCACTTTCGAGAAGTTTGTTGACGACTACTTCGAGGGTACGCCGTTCCTGACACAAATGTTGAAGACCGCATTCCGTTTCTATTTCCGCACAAAGATGCCCGTGATCCGCAAGGCGTTGAAACTTGTCATCGCTTATAACTTGACGCTGCATGTCACTATGGTGGAGGGTCTGGGCGAGGAGGAAGGGCTCCTCGGCAAGATTCAAGACCAGTCGTCGAAGTTCAGGGGCAAAACCATGGCACCTGTTATGATCAACTTTCAAATCAAGTGTGCCATGGCAAACATGTGGCGGGAGCTGCAAAAGGATGTCTTGGAGGAACTCTCTAGCCTTTACTCCAGCGTATACAGTGGAGACAAGCTGAAGAACTGGCCAACAATCTTCATATTAGCATCGATACTACTGGGCGTGTGGGAAGAGATGCAATTTGACAGCCACTATCGCACTCCGGTAAGTTCAAAGCTACATCTTCATTCTCATTATGGTGAGGATACTGATATCTTCACAGGATGCTGCCGCTGTCGAAAAATTCTGCAATGATATGGAAACCACGCCCGTTGGAGTCATTGTGGGCTTGTTCCAGGCCATCTCTCAGAAGCTCCCCACTTTCACAGATTGGGATACCCAGAAGCATCATCACCTGCTGCACTCAAACCCCGATGTTTGCAATACTATGACTGAAGTGCGCCAGCATGTCACCCAATTTGGTATGAGAGCATAATTAATCCTCCCTTGTCCAATCCACTAACCCCAAGCACAGAAAGCTACCTTCGCGGACGCTCGGGTACAAAGTTCAACCGCGGCGACTTTGACTGTCTATCCAACAAGTTCCTTTCACGACTTGTGATTCGCGCCAACTAAGCGACACAACACTAGGACAGGGTACATTTCATTTGAAAAACAAAATGTGTTTACGGCCTTCCCATGACGGCACATACACGAGACGAAACCCATGAGATATGCCGAAATTTTACGATTATGAGACTCGCATCCAGCAATGCATTAGCGACTACGATGACTCTGTTCATTCATGTTATATTGTCTCAGTCTTTCTCCCCCTTTTCTTTTATCTTGTTTCATGCGAATTCCAGCATCTGTGGGGGTTTCCCCCTTGTCTTACACACTCTCTTCACTTCTCAGTCGTATACCTTTTCTCTCGCACGTATTTACCACCGCGATGATGAGGATCACGAATGTCATGATATTGTATCGTCACGAAATGTCCCGCAGCAGCGCTGATGAGTGCGCAACCGAGTTGCCGACGTACGCTAGAGGCTAGTTCTCGCTTCATCTGCGGCGGTTTTTTCTTTTTTTTTTTTTTTTTTTTTCTTATTTTTTGTTTTTTTTTTTTTTTTTTGCATATTGTGTTTTTCTTGTGAGTTGTTTTTTTTTCAGCGTGTGTTTACCCTTTGGTTGCCTTGCGTTTCAGGAGGGGAACATGCGTGGGGTGTTTCAATATCGGAGTGTTGGCGAGAAAGGGAGGGCGCGGAGGCTATATCAAGAACGCAGTCCATAAAAGGTCTTGACATGCTTTTGCCACCTGATTGTTGTCTCCCAGCTAGGTAGAGTCGGCGACATATCGTCTGCATATGGACCAGCTCGGGTGTATTGATTTGATTTTGAGAAATCCAATTCTCCTATGCAAGCCTTTTCGGGTTAAATATGAGTAAATTTAGTTATTGGCTGATGAAACCGACATTGATGAATGTTCTAGTAACTTAACAAAACTTCCAGCCTCATAGTAATACCACATAATGCCGGAGAAAATAAAAAAGGTGACATTGGGATTGAGGATTGTGATATACTGGTGCTTTACCCACAGATACCTATTAAAAACTCCTCCCTTGAGTGGGAGGGAAGCCTAAAACAATGTCCTGACTTGTCTGGTGAGACTCTCGGGATGATCATTGAAACGTGGTACGTTCTAGACAGACTCGGCAGGTGTTAAGTTTGTCTACCATTCTAGGTAATAAGTAGTTTTTATTATTAATATTCTAAGTACTAAATATAATGATGTAAGAATAAATAACCTTGCAGATCGTCAGGGGATTGTTTGATATTCTCATGAAGTTCTCCAAACGATGTCATCATCCATCCGTACTAGTAGAACTAGGGATTCGTATTCTATTCTGGCCAGACCGGAAGTGGGGGAGTTGCCGGATGCGACGATCACCTGATCAGCCTGGGGCCGTCCGCCCAGCCCCCTCCCTTAGAGTACAAGTGTCCACCTGGCGCCCCTCTTTTGCCTGTTCCCCCTTAGCGATAAGCATCCTTCCCCCATTCACACGTCATCGGTCTTCGAGATTAGGTCTATACACGGTTGACCAAGAAGAAGAGATATTAATGAGAACAATATTTGAGAATGGATGACGGAGAATTTCATAGAATATTAATAACCATATTAAATTCTGGAAGAAATAATCCACCATCAATAATCAAACATTCCTGAGAATCTGACAGTCTCTGGAGCCATGAATCATATCCGTCTTGAAGGGGGCTGTGAAAAAAGAGGCCGACTGGTGGCGTCAGTGGCGGGAGCGTCCGGAGTCAACGCTTCTGCCCTGACTGTTTCCTGATCTGTCTTCCAAGGTACATACAGAGAAGAACAGTCGTTAATAATGACAAATCCTTCTTTCTTTCTTTATTCCTTTATTCCTTTCTTTCGTTCTCCTTAAGTATCGCTCCCCCTTGAAAGTACCTAGTAGTAGATACCCGTCCTATTATAAAAAGTATGCCTCGTATGATCCGGTAGTTAACGCCGTATCGCCCTGAGTCATCGGAGGACCTTTCTAGCAGTTTCCCCTAGGTGGCTATTGGGGAACCAGGCGACGGAGTAAGGAAAGATCGACCGCTGACTGGTTCGGAGACGGCGAATGCGCCAAAGAGAGCGCCTTATCGACCTATCATTCTTTGACATTCACTGATGAATGACTAAGGCGCTTTTGCCTCCGCCTCCCCTCTCTCTCTTTCGCTCCTACTTAAGGCCCTCTTCATTCTGTTCCTCCCCTTCTTTCCTCTTTCTCCTCTTCCTTCTCTCTCCTTCTCTTCTTCTCCCACATCACCCTTCATACCTGTTTCCCACAACTCACTCTCATTATCCTCCTTACTACTCCTACTACCATCACCACCTCACTACTCTGTTCTCATCACCATGCAGATCTTCGTCAAGACCCTCACCGGCAAGACCATCACTTTGGAGGTCGAGTCGAGTGATACCATCGACAACGTCAAGTCTAAGATTCAGGATAAGGAGGGAATCCCCCCTGACCAGCAGCGCTTGATCTTCGCCGGCAAGCAGCTTGAGGACGGCCGTACTCTGTCCGACTATAACATTCAGAAGGAGTCGACCCTCCACCTGGTGCTGCGTCTCCGTGGTGGCATGCAGATCTGTAAGTTCCTCGCAAATCCCCTACTTTGCCACCCGGTTGGCCACTTTAGGTCCATATACTGACCGTCTTCCCCCTTAAGTCGTCAAGACCCTCACTGGCAAGACTATCACCCTCGAGGTTGAGTCCAGCGATACTATCGACAATGTGAAGTCTAAGATTCAGGATAAGGAAGGCATTCCTCCTGACCAGCAGCGTCTTATCTTCGCGGGAAAGCAGCTTGAGGATGGTCGCACCCTCTCCGACTACAATATCCAAAAGGAATCCACCCTTCACTTGGTTTTGCGTCTGCGTGGTGGTATGCAGATTTTCGTGAAGACGTTGACCGGAAAGACTATCACCCTGGAGGTTGAGTCATCTGATACTATCGACAACGTGAAATCCAAGATCCAAGACAAGGAGGGCATTCCCCCGGATCAGCAGCGTCTCATCTTCGCTGGCAAGCAGCTGGAAGATGGCCGCACTCTCTCCGATTACAACATCCAGAAAGAATCCACTCTTCATCTCGTCCTTCGTTTGCGTGGTGGTATGCAGATCTTCGTCAAGACCCTCACCGGAAAGACTATCACATTGGAAGTGGAGAGTTCGGACACCATTGACAACGTGAAGTCCAAGATTCAAGATAAGGAGGGTATTCCCCCGGATCAGCAGCGTCTCATCTTCGCTGGCAAGCAGCTTGAAGATGGGCGCACGCTTTCCGACTACAACATCCAGAAGGAAAGCACCCTCCACCTCGTCCTCCGACTCCGTGGCGGAAACTGATAATCTTGCTTTCCTTGTTCTTCCCTTTGTTGTTTCAACCCTCCCAGGTTGGACGGTCTGCATGGCGTTCGGTTGGATGAAATGGGTTCATGGGCATACCTCTTTTTTCCTGTAGCACCACTATTTACGGTGCATAACACAGTTTCTTTCTCTACCATACTACGAATGAACATGAACAAACATATCGTACATATTCTTGCTTGCTCTGGAGCCATAGAACATAATACAGCCCTTAGCAAAAATTAAGACGTACGCCGTAATGCAAGGCACATATCCACTGTGGCGAAACTTACCATAAAAGCCATCTAAGGTACTACATTTAAATCCCCCAACAAGATCTTCTCTTCTTGACCCATGGTGCTGGGATTGTCGCCCATAAGTCGCCATCGGCATATCACGTGACTGATAGGGTCGTGACCCGCAGTATGTAATCCGCCATCACCAAAGCCAAGTTATTAATTTAATTTATCTATCGATCTCAGTTCCTGCGGTTGGCTCGCAATCCCCCGCAATGTGAGTATCGGCCGGGATGCCATCATATTTCTATCATCTCGCGATCGAACTGTTTACTCGGCCTGAATCCAACCTCCAAGGCGCCTCGCAAGGCGTGGATGATCAATCTGCAACGTCCCTGGCCTTCGATTCTGCATGTGAAGCTCTACTGCCGTTTCAGAAGCGACCACGACCCTCAGCGCCCTCTAATCGCAGTCCTCGACCTTTTTCAAACGAGAAACACCAATGTTCTTCACCTTCCCTCCCTTCCTCCCGCAGTTCTGATAGTGCAAGCCCTGCCACTTCTCACCTGTACACGATCTCGCCCACCGGCGCATCCCACCTCGAGAACGATCTCAGACTGGACAAAGTTTCGATCGACTGCGTGGACATGATCCGCTCTGTCCATGAACAACCCGCCCTCTCTCGGCGGTCGACCGGACGCAGCGATCTCCCCACAAACAACCCCATCGCCACGGGCATCGGAACCGATATCATCGGCGGTCTACGCACCAAAGGCCAGTACGTCCCGCTTGATAAACAAACCTCCCAGAGTGTTTGGGGGATCGTGCACTTGTATCGTGATGCGCAGGAGACTCCCTATCTTGTTGAGGAGGACTATCCTCCCGACCTGAAGGGGTCCGCCGCAGCCGCTGCCCGGCAACAATCCCCCTATGACGACTTCAGCGGGAGCAGTAGTATCCACGGCGCAGTGGAGAAGTCGTTCTCGTCCCCTCCGGCTCGTCCAGATGACGAATGTACTACGCTGTGCATTCTGGCCGTGCCGTCTTATATGTCGCCGAGTGACTTTTTGGGGTTCGTGGGGGAGGCCACCATGGATGATGTGAGCCATTTTCGCATGATCAGGACCGCCAGGGCGAATCGGTATATGGTTCTGATGAAGTTTCGTAGCTGGAAGAAGGCGCGCGAATGGCAAAGGGTATGGAATGGTAAGGTTTTCAATAGTATGGAGGTGAGTATTTTGATTCCTTCTCCCCTCCCCCCCGGGTCTGGCATATATTTGACGTTAGCTAATGGCTGGTTTGTTAACTTAGCCTGAAACCTGCCATGTTGTCTTCGTGAAAACCGTCGAGATTCAGGCTGTCGAGCCGGAATCACAACCTCCTCTTCAGACTGGGTTACTACCCTCGGCCCCCACTCCGCAGCGGACAAGTTCTTCCTCAACGGTTGCTCAGTCAAGCTCGGTACCCTCCGCCACTCTCTCGTCCAGACCACTGGCTCCTCCTACCCCTGCGCTGATTGAGCTGCCGACGTGTCCAGTGTGTTTAGAGCGCATGGATGAAACCACGGGGTTGTTAACAATCATCTGTCAACATGTATTTCACTGCACGTGTTTACAGAAATGGAAGGGCAGCGGGTGTCCCGTCTGTCGATACACTCAAGACGACTTCCGCAAGGTCAGCCAGGGTGCGCCGTTCGAGGATGAATCCGCCGAGTGCAGCGTGTGCCATTCCGATATCAATCTCTGGGTCTGTCTGATCTGCGGGTCTGTCGGCTGCGGCCGCTACGATGGCGCACACGCCTTCGAACACTACAAGGACACAGCGCACGCTTTCGCCATGGACCTGTCTACGCAACGCGTTTGGGACTACGTAGGTGATGCGTATGTGCACCGTATCATCCAAAGCAAAACGGATGGCAAACTCGTCGAGCTGCCGGCGGCAGACAATAGTGCGCTCGATCCGCCGGACTGGACCGACGCCGTGCCCCGCGAGAAACTCGAGAACATGAGCGTTGAATACACACACCTACTGACGAGCCAGCTCGAGAGCCAGCGCGCATACTTTGAGGAGATCCTGGAACGCGCCGTCGACAAGGCCTCGCAGGCTAGTTCTGCCGCGACGTCGGCGCAGACCACCGCGGACAAAGCCATCGCGAGTTCGAGCTCGTTGCAGGTCCAGTATGACAAGCTGGTCAGTGAGACGCTTCCGGGTCTTGAGCGAGATAAGGCCCGCGTCGAGAAGCGGGCTGAGCGGTTCGAGACCATGGCGCGCAAGATGGAGAAGGACTGGCGCGAGGAGAAGACCATGAATGAGAGTTTGATGAAGCGTATTGAGCATCTGTCGACGGAAGTCGAGACTCTGAAGGCGGCCAATGTCGACTTGACCGAACAGAACCGGGACCTTACCTTCTTTATCAGCGGGACTGAACGACTGAAGGGCCAGAGTGACGATATTGTTCAAGGCACGGTCAGTGTGCCTGAGCCAGAATCAAGCAACAAGAAGAAAAAGAAGGGAAAGAAACGATAGGCTCATTGGAGCTGGATTTCCCGTCTCATGACAAGAGGGAACCGGCTCATCGTCGATAGAGCTCGACCACACAAACATGCCACGTACGTTCCAGAAATAGACTGCTTTTTTTTTATGACATCTCTTGATACCTTTTGGTGCCTACCTGGTATTTATCACCCTAGAGATTGAACCACATTATCAGATACTAGTTACTATACAGTCTATCTATATACAACCACCACCACTTAAAAAAACAAACAAACACCACGCCCAATGCTACCGATATAATATCCATGATATAATACAATCACCATCCAATCCAATCTAATCTAAACCTAAACCCCCTTCCTCACAGCCCAGAAATAATTCCCCCAATCCTCCGACCCATCCACCAACCTCCACCCCAACCCCGGAAAATACATCACCCCAGCACACTTCCACCGCATGCCCTGCAACGCCTCACTCCCCGCCCTCTCCGCCGCCCCATCCGAACTCCTCATCAACCCCTCCTGCACCCACCCTTCCAACTCCCCCGGATTCACAAACTTGCGCCACTCGTGCGTGCCCCGCGGCACCACCCCGATCGGCCACGGCGCCTCCGCAATCACCTGGTTGACCAGGAACGACGGCAAACTCCGCGAAATCGTCGACCCGATCAGCCAGCCGCCTGGCCGCAACACCCGCAGGCAATTGGTGAGGAAGGAGAGCGGTGATGACGTCGCGTTCGTGTCGATGTGTTCTAGCACTTCGAATAAGGTGACCACGTCGTATTTTCCCGGTGTAGTCTCGGGTTCACCCTGTTTTTGCTGCGCAACAATATCTTCCAATGTGCAGTTTTTGTAGACGAATCGTCCGCTGCGGAGATGTGCGTCGACTTTGGGGTCGGTGCGCGCGTGGTCCCGCGCGATCTTGATGAGGGTCGTGGTGGGGTCGATGGCGGTTATGCTTGCGGCTTGGGTGGGTGTTTGGGGATGGTTGGAGTTGGAGGAGGAGGAGGATGGGATTGTGCGAGCGAGCGATTCAGCGAAAATGCCTCCGCCGCAGCCGACGTCGAGATAGTGGAGGTTGTTGTTCTTGTTGGTGTTGGTTGGTGAGGAGGTTTGGGGCTGCGATGTACCTTCGGATAGGCAGGAGGTGATGAATTCGTGGCGGATGGGGTTCATCAGGTGCAGGACCCGTGAGGGGCCCATGGGATCCCACCAGCTGCTGGCCAGGGAGGAGAAGTGCGAGAGCTCATTTGCGGAGACGGAAGTGGTGGTGGAGTGGGAGCGGCGGAGGAGGAGGATGGGGAGTTTGCGGAGAGAGACTGGGAGGGTTGGTCGGGTCATTGTGATCGGGGTTTCTTTTTCTTTTTCTTCTTTTTCGCAAGAAGAGAAGGAAAAAGGAGCAGAAGGTGGTTCTGGATATGCTGGTGTGGATCTACTGGGAGTTGGAGTTGGAGTTGCGTCTCGGAACTTTTTTGTCGGGAACAGCAAACATGCCAAGCTGGTTGTTTGTTTGTCATCCTTGCAATGGTTAGTTAACTATAACTACAGGGATACTTCTCATGTATGAGGAATAAATTTTAATTTCAACTTTATTATAGTATATATAATATACTATCATGGACCAGATATAGTTAGATACAACATATCTCAAAGATGCTATTTAAGCCGCCGGGTAAATCTCCATCAGGGCGGCCAGATCCTCCTGCACAGGACCATAAGCTTCATCAATTTCAGAGGCACACAGAGGGACCGCCTTTATTATCCTCTCGGTATAACCCTTTCAATCATACGAGTATTAGCAAAGAACCAATGAAACGAGTACTTAGACAGTACTGGATATTATACGTACAGTTAAAGACCTCTCGAGGGTGACGGCGTACTCGTGGACTTTGCCTGCCTCGGGTTGTTCTTCGTTCTCCTCCATGAAAGAGTCGTCCAGACCTACATCAACGGATTCTTTCTGATTCGCGGCGAACTATACGAGGGGAGAGACTATTAAACCAATTCCAAAGAGGGCTCGATATCAATGGCAATATACCTCGGCGTACTCATCGCACACGCGTTGCTGGTCCTCGGGGTTTTCAATCACAATGTCACACCGGAGGTCCCTGTTGAAATGGGCGTCCAGAGATTTATAGTCCTTATAGACAGGCTATGGACACCAGTTAGTAATTCTAATTTACCTAGAGATGTATTGGAATCTGGTCAGCTCACACTATCATGGGCAATGGAATCATCAGCCACCTCGGCGGCAGTGTCCATCAGAGATGCATCCTTGGATACCTTCTGCAACGAGGCGATCACGTCGTCTACACCGCAGAGGTCAGATACGACTTGAGTGGCGAGTGCAGAGACAGTCACAGCAAACAGAGAGAGCTTCATGATGGGTTGGATAGGACGAGAATCAATGAACTTCGTTATACACAAGAATTCGGAGTTGTCCTGTCTGCCGGGTGAAGAAGGGTTGGATTATATACTCGACTATGGAACCAGAAACCAAACATCAAGCACGTAGATCATAATAATACCGGGTTAAACGAAGGAGATTGTTGAATCCAGCTTTCGAGAGTCTGCTAAGTTTGACATTCCTCTCGGGTGTCAATCCTGTACGAATAAAGCAGTCGGAAATGCTTTAGAACACTAGTTGTTTTTCTTCTTCTTTTCTTGGATCCCATTCCAACTAGATGTGGGCACCTGGCAGTTAATCGATGAAGAATTCGTGGGAGAGGTGATGGAATCCCCTGGCTTATAACTTTTTTTTTGGCTCCATTATCTTACCCGTACTCAATCTGAGGTTTGTTCCAGGGATAGAGTGCATGTACCCTGTCAAGGGCGCATATTGCAGTAAGACAAGTCTCTCTCAAGCGAGAGCATCCATAGTGTCAGGGGAATGTTGGTACATTTTTTAACTGGATCCCTCCGGAAATGATCTCCGAACGATCAACCAGCATCACTCGGTATAAAGGTATGCAGATCTGCTCTAGACTCGGAGATCCAGCATGCATGTCCGCGAGATCGTAATGGATATTTAGACTGAAGAAGATACTAAATGGTTCCATTACCACATATCAAACAGCGCACTTGTTCACAAGTGATAAAATGTCATGAAGGGAAAACAAATGTCGACAATTAAATTATCAACGACATGAGTTCTCTCTTTATGGTCTGGGGGGAAACGTCAGCAGGGGAACTCCTGTAGAACAATCACACCGCTGAGAACCATACCTTGTCCACCTCAGTAGCCTTATTGTTGTTGCCAGGATATACCTAGGGATGAATTTGTTCGATGGAAGCAGATACTACCTCCAATAGACTGGATATTTGCAGCATTTAGATGTCGGTTTGGAGGTGAACAAGACAGGTAATAAGTATGGGTCTTCAGGCAAAGGTTGAAGAGAAACCCCGGATATTCTTCTGGAATATCTCCTTGGATTCGGGGGTGAGGTCTTTATAATCCATATGATGTGTCAAGCACTGAACTTCTGACACCATCTCTGAAATCCCCCGAAGGTGTCGAGGGAGGTCCGTTTGGTTTGTAGAAGGGTTTTCTGATAGTGACCTCCTTGCATAGAAAACTCCCAACAAACGTGAGGTAATTTCTCCTTGCATCTTACAGAAATCCAAACCTGTACAGCTGCCCGACATACATACATCATCCTCACTCTTTCTCTCTCTCTCTCTCTCTCTCTCTCTCTCTCTCTCTCTTTCTCTCTCTTTGTATGTTAAATTTGGAAGATAAACTTGTTTCTAGACGGGGAAGCGAAAATCTTATTCGACCACCAAGAAAAGACATGCTCTATCATGATGGGCGCCTAGGAACTATCAACCCGATATCATATCAAGTTCTCCATCCAGAAGGTTTCACCGCACGGTTGGCGATTTTGAGACCGGATCCAACCGCCGACCATTACTAACGGCTGATGGTACATCAATGTGTTCATTGACTTTCTAGAAGTAAGAGGAAAAGGTACATTGAAATGTACACTCTCGTCATGATGCATATCAACGTTCTTAAAACGGCAAACCAGGAAGAGATGTTTTGCTTCTGGGAGTAGGATTGGTGGATTCAACATCCCGCAAAGAAGCTCTGCAGACTTATCTATTGGCTGGTGTAATTCTCCCATGAGGTTCTCGGGTTTGGTGCAAATATCATTTTAATAGTTCTTTTTGGTTGGCTTGATGATAGAGGCTATATAGGACATGACGCCCATACTATCAAAGTTTGTACCTTTTTTTTTTGTCCCCCTTTCAAACCATTCATTCAGCATGTCAATTACATCCCAAAGTACTCGCTTGAAGGTCTACCTTGCGTGGGTGAACACCTGGCTTCACATATCTGAGACCCAGAGCAAATCATGCCGCCCACCCTTGGATATTAAACATATGTCCGTTCTTCTCCAAGACTCGAATGTAGACCGACTTCTAGATCCAACTCTCCTCCACGACGTGGTAACCTCATTCCAACGGAGATTCCGGAACGGCGAAATCACTCTAGGCGGAATCCTCCCTCCTTCCTGTGAAGAAACCGACCTGCTTTCCGAGCACTACGACCCTCGCGTTGAATGCAATTGTGACGGTATATCGCCAATGTCATCCATCAAGTACGCCGACCTAACCGCTGCCGCCACATCCTGCCGTTCGATCGAGAAAATGCTCTCGGCTTCCCAGCATGTCACGGACCGATGCCAGGAGTGGAACGGACACGGCCTCTTCACGGTGGACAAACTGCACCGTGCGATTGAGGAGATCACATTCTGCAATTTCGAGCTCCAGCCACCTCCCCCCATCTGCTCGGGGGCGGATGCGACATCGATCCCCACCGTCGAGGCGCCGGATCGTCGCCCAAACCCCGACTGCGACAACCCGCCCTGTACTTTCAACATGTACTTCCCCACGTTTGAACGAATCAAACTCTGCGCGGATGCCAAATACTTCCATGCCATGGCGTGTGGCGGGAGTTGTGTGGATGAAGGCGTATTGCGCGCAATTGCAGACGCGGGGAACGATGTCTTGATTGGCGATTACTGCGAAGCAGCTACAGAGGAGACTCTCCAGCTATTGCAAAAGACTGGAGCCGCCGCAGTTGGTTTTCTCAAGATGTGTCATCTATCAGGGATTGTCAGTGGCTGGCAACTGGATGTTTTGGTTGCAGCGCATATCCAGTTCCGGGTTCTGGGTTACTACCGCAATCACGCCGTGGCGAAGGTACCGGAAGGTCTATATGGTAGTCGGATGACGGAATTGACTACGCATCGACATATTGATATTGCGAATGCGGTAGGGGTGGTAGCGGCCTCGTTGGCGACGGGGCAACAGCTGGATGAGTATGAATATATGCGGCTCTCCTATGCGACTACGCTGGTGAATGATCTCGTTGATCTCCGAAGTGATACCATGCGCAGGCAACGAGAGAATCCCGTCCTCCGGGGTATTCGTGGATCCGCCTGCCAGTATCTCAATCAACAAGTTCGGGATTGTCTACGTGGTGTTAGGGAGCTTGTCGAATCCAAGCAGCTTCTAGCGATGGTAACCATGGCTTTCTGCAACTGGACCGTCATGGCTTCTCATCACAAACTATACGAATTGGTCCATAGTGTCCGTCAAGACACGCGGCTCCAACTATGCACATATGACGGTCTTGATGAGGAGTATGATCGATTGCTCAAAGCATTAAAACCATACGGTTCACTGGGTCTGGATGGCCCGCACTGGGGACTGAAGCGCATGGAACTAGACAGGCTCTATAGCACTTACCGACAGTCACCAAAGACACATTCGGCCTGGGTAGCTGATATGGTAAGGATATTGCTTCAACCTTCGACATTCCGACAAATCGTAGATGCAGTGCATTATTATTGGAAAGGCGATATTGGAGAAGTTGAGTACTGCCCATGATTTAATTATTGGAATTGGGGTGTAATGTGAAGTCGATAGATATTAGGCAGTAAAGTTGAAACTTTCCGAGGCCAAAACTTCACCTATATTGCAAGTATATATATAAGTATACATGGTTTTTGTTTATGGGGACAATTCTACTCTAAACAAAGACTTTGATATATATAACTCCTTAGCCATTGGGAATTTCTCGATTTCAGGCACAGCAACTAAGAGGTATTTTTTTTAACAATTGGAGGTAAAATCATGGAAGTATAGTATGCTATCCAGTATTGCGATAGATCACTTCCGGCCCCTTCCATAGAACCTATCTGTTTCACATCCAAGTTGACGAGTCTCACAACGTCACCTACGTGGCTTGGTAGATTACCTAGGTACAGTAAGTAGTACCGGTATAAGGAAAAGAAGAATAATACCATACTGTATACTCAATCAAAAGGGGGAATCTTTTCTCCTCTGACCCCACGGAACTAACGCTGCAGGCAGCGAGCAACTTAACGCTACTTCCTCGTCGGGCGTAGTTATGCGTCTCTGCTCTAGAAGAGGTAGGACCTACTAGTAGTTAGTATGATGACGACCCACACACACCCTATGCAGTGTCCACTTTCCAGCGTCTTCTACGCGTCTTCCAGAAACATTCCCGCTCGGCACATACTGGATCCCGATAAAAGAAAAAAAAGTCACCTCCTCTGACCGCAACTGGGTCTTAGTCCGGACTAACCACTCCAAGCCACTTGCATAGTTGCTCGGGATTCATCCTGCCGCGTGAAGATCATTTGTGGGTAGATGGGAATGCGATACGATGCGACTCGGAGAAGGGGGGGGAAGATGGTGTGGGATGTCGATCCACGAGAGAGCGTTGACTCAATTGGTGTTGCGATGGAGGATTTGTGGTGCTTGGCTGGGGGCGGGATGGATGTCTTTGAGATGATTATTATTAGTATTACTATTATGTCTATATCCCCTTTGACAGAACATGATGTGGTTTGGTTTCACCAGGTTTTTCTTTCTTTCATTCTTTTTTTTTTTAAAAAAAAATTAGACACCTGGTAGATTTCCGGTAGATAAAATGCTGGCATCCTGGTCAATTTTTTTTTAAGCTGCAGGGGATGTTGTCATATAACCTTACCTTATCTAGAAAGCCTATCCAATAATAATAATGGCAAAGAAAAACACTGACAGCCTTGAAACCATCCTGTGCCGTCCTACGTCTGACTGACATCAGGAGAAAAGAAAGTCTCCAGTCGAGAAACCATCGGGATTGGATAGCATTTGAAACCCCTGCCTAAATGAGCAAATGCCGCCCTGCCAATGAGATGATGGCGAGATTTGCTCCCCCCCCTGGCCCTAATCGCATGGCTGCTGATGCTCCAGCCACACGGTCTCCCCTGAATTGGATTTGGGTGTCGGCTTGACACTAGCAAAGCCAATTCAACGAGTCAGGGAGCCTGCGTGGGGCCCCTTGAAATCATTGATTCACCACCAACACGGACTTCTGCAGGAAATAGGAATAATATAACGATTATCGTTGACAAGTAGTGTAGTTCTCCGTTTTCTTGGTGGGAGGTTGATAATATTCGGGTTAATAAAAATAAAAATAAAAATAAAAATAAATAAATAAATAAATTATTACGATCCTGATGATGTTGACGTAGACATACCTCTGGCCACCTTTTTATTGATGTCTTGATTTATCTTTCTCTTCCAGGTTGCGTGATGTACCTGACCCCGAAACAAAGCAAAACAAAAACAAACCCCGACAGGAACAGGAACAGGGACAGGACGGAAGACCCGTTGTGAATCCATCCGTCTGTCAATCTGTCCCTTGCTTACTTTTATATTTTCTTTTTTCTATTATTTTTTCTCTCTCTCTCTCTGTGTGTGTGTGTCACCACCACAGGGGCCACCTGGGGACTTGAGCACAATACGGTTACGCCGCCGCAACGGGGGACACATGGGACGGGCGTCTTCGAAGGCTTCCATCATGCTTCCGAAATTTTTCTAGAAGACCTCTCGGACTTGGCAGGTCAACCCGCCGCAGCGAATAATAGGATGGCGTTTCCGTTGGAGCCCGTTAGCGTTGTGTCGTAGTGGAGAAGGACTAGGAAAGGTCAGAAAAAAAAATAAACAAAAAGCAAAACAAAAAGCAAGAAAAGGGGGCTGAAATAGGAGAAAAAAGAAATATTCTGGATTATTCCAAGTTATTTATTCGGATTAAGATGAAGAGGTGGGAACAGCCTCCTTCTTGGTCGGACTAGTAGTAGCACTAGTTTAGGGGACTCCACGGGACTGGGTGAGGACCTATTTCTGTTATTATTATTATTGTGTTTTTTTGTTATTGTTGTTTTGTGGTTACTTTTGTTCATATGATTGTTTAACAACCTTAATGATTACCTAGGAAATGGGACAAATTCATCTGACATTAGTTTTTGAGGCATTTACGAGAGACTAAATGGGGACTGTCAGCATGTCGTCAAACGTAACATCTCCCCCTCAAAAAAAATATTAAAAAAAGGTAAAAATAACAATAACAATAATAATAATAAAAAAAAAAAAGAAAAAAGGGAGGCCCAAGTGTCCCGTCCGGGATGATGGGCGATTCCCCATCATTCGAAAGTTTCTAGAAGGAAATTAGCTTCCCACCGTTGGCTTTTCAGCCGAGCCAAAAGGGGGGGCCAGGAGTTGACTGGGGTCAGATTCCGACTACTATTTACTGTCTTATTATCCTTCTAATCTGATCTGAGTTAGTTCATCCCTCGGAAGTTGGATGTTTTTTGTTTTTTGTTTTTTTTCTCGTCAAGAAAGAAAAAGAGGAGGGGTGGCAGCAAATGAGATTCGTGACCCTTTTGTGAAACTCGACCAAAAGGATTGTCATATGGTGGAGGGGAAAAACTCTGATGGTTGGTTCTTGTGTCGCACGATAAGGAGTTGGTGGTTTAGGTGTCTCATGCATGCACACTAGGGGTGTGGAGGGGACGGATTTTAAGATAGGTAAGTTATTCTTCAGAAAATTGATTTAATAGTGTCGTAGGTATCTCCTCTTTATTTGGGTTAAATTATATCAGTATCAGAAATAAAGAAAGAGTTTCTGGGGTAAGCCTCATGGTTCCTGGCGATGTTTGGAAGTGTGTACCCATGGTCCCTGGTCACTGTTGCGTCATGCATTATCATCCATGTCTCTCTCCGCACCAGTCTTGATTGATTGATATACTGCAGGACCTACCATTCTTTTGTCTAGTGTTTATATGTTAAGTGGACAAACTTACCTCTCTTGGGGAGGGGGAAAAAAAACTAAATTATATATTTTAATTATTTCTCTTCCTCTCCATTATTATTACGGAGTATATATCTACGAAGGAACCTCCATCAAGAAATCTTCTCATTCAGATCGGCAAGATCCACCAAAAGGCTCTCGCACGGCCAGCGAGGGACGGGGAAAGCCACGTTGTGGAGCCGGGTGACGGTGACCGTCTGGTGCCGCCAGCGTAAATATTAGTGGAAACGTGCGAACTGACTAAATCCTGAACTAGTGGGCAGTAATAAGACGAGCAATACTAATAATAATCATGTTTAATTTTATTTCAGGACGGATTAGAAAATAAAAAGAATATCCTCACCCATCGATTCCTTCCAGAAGACTTCGATCTGTCTGATTTGATTTCTCTATCTAATTCTTTTTTTCATTTTGGTGTTTATTTCTTTATTTCTTTCCTTTTCTTTCCATTTTCATTCCATTCCATACCCGTCAGATACAAAACCTCCCAGATACCCGCGGTATCCAAAACCACCTGACGGATTTGATTGACAACTTCTGACTTCATCCGAGGAACGAAAAGAAAAAAAATCCCCTCGGAGAAAAAAAAAACAATAATAATAATTTTAATAATTATTATCTCCTTTCCCCCCCCTCCTTGATTTTGATTATCATCTTCCTATCCGATCAAACTCACTACATAAAGAAACGAAACCTTTTTCTCTCGTCGTCACGTTTTCTTCTCTGGGTCCGTCCGTTTTTCTGCTCCTCCAATCAATCCTCACTGACTGATCCTCTTGAAGTTTTGTTCATCAACTTCTCGACCTGAACCTTCTGGTCCGGGCGCACTCTTTGATCTCTTCACCCACCCCCGCTCTTACTCTTATCATATCGAATCGTCTTGGTAGGTAGGTTTGCTCGGTTTTTCTGTTCTTCGGGTGGCGCTTCTTGCACCTCCTCCCTCCCCCACCTTGTTGTTTTCCCCCGATGACGCACCCCGAAATTGTTCATCCTCTTTCTTCTCTCCCTTGTCCCGCATCAAAACGCGTGGACGCTTGACATTTCCCTCGCACCTGGTCGGAAAGGCCTCGTTTCGTTCATGGACTGCCCTTCGAACCGTCCTCCCTATCCCGTTTCCTGCGTCGATGACTTCACGATCCACGTCCGGAGCAAGTCTCCTCTCGGCGATGAGCTGAATATGGCTTATCCAATGCTGGAGGCCTAAATTCTGCCCTACTACCTGATCTGATGTGACCCGCTTGAAACCACCGACTAATCTCTCCATCTTTGGATCAGGACCGATCGACTTCTCCCATTCCCGTCCAAACTTCACCGCGTCTTTCCCTGTCTACCCGAACCTCCACGAATATCTCCAAATTCTCCGCGAGTCAGAAAATACAAGGCGACCCCGGGAAACTCTTGGCCTAACCCCACTGCCCTGGATAATTCGTGAAATCGCGTGGAGGCAGTTACAAACTTCAGCTTTGAAGGATTCGCTCCCAATTTGTGGCGCATCTCTACCATTGCTAGACCTGTCTCGACTCTACTTGCTGCAACTAGCCGACGAGGCTTGATTCGGTGTCTTAGTCTTTCGGGGCTACTCTCCACTCGGCGACTGCGGTTCAAGACGCTTGTTTGACGCTGTGCGTGATTACTGGTTCGAGCTTGGAACAAAGGACGAAGCTGTCGCTCAGACCGATTTTGGTTTTCGTCGGAAGCTTTCAGAGCTGTCTTTGCATCGATTCTTGACTACGAGATCAATCCCTCGCTCACGTTACACCATATCGGCGAGGTATTTCTCCAGGTGCGTTCTTTCATCAACTCCTTTCTTTTGTGGGAGGAGATCTGCGCCCCTACAGACAGACTTGCTGGGCGGGATTTTCGTTACGTCCACTAAAGTATCTAGACCTGGTTCTGACTGACGTTCCTAGTGACGCGAAGTTATAACTGCACTGCCACCACCCTCCGCGCTTGTCGGCGAGTGGACGTCTAGCAAAATTACGCGTTTCGGTAGTAGCGACAACACCGTGGAGAATACTCTGCGGCCCCTCGTCAACGGCCGACTCCCGGACCTTCTGACCCGTCCTTGACTGCCGTCCCTCAGCCCTCGCTGGGTCGGGTCATGGACATCACAACTATTTTGAACAGAAAAGGTTCTGCTGCCATGGTCGACTTCGATCACCAGCAGTTTATGCAAAATTCAAATCTGGATAATCCTGCGACACCGAAGATGAAATCGGAACCTGGTGTTTCCGAGGGCGCAGATCAGCCGGTCCTCTCCTATCCTCCACATGCGTCCCTCGGCCAGGTACCCAGTATGCATCCCGACGTGCGATATGTTCCTCAGCCTCACCCAAACCCCGGGATGCCGCTGATGCAAAATCCCTACACCCCTGGCGGATACGGCGGCGCTCAGATGCCAAATGGTGTTGCGCCGCCCCAAAGGTCAGAGCCCCCACCCAAGACTTTCCACTGCGGAACTTGCGGTAAGGGATTTGCTCGGCGCAGCGACCTTGCAAGACATGGTAAGGACATTAGATTGGACAATATAAAACATAGCCAGTAGCTAATTTGGTGCTAGAACGCATCCACTCCGGGATTCGTCCCCATGCTTGCGAATGGCCGGGTTGCGGTAAGCAGTTCATCCAGCGTTCTGCTTTGACTGTGCATTCGCGGGTCCACACCGGCGAGAAGCCGCATATGTGTGAGAGATGTGGAAAGGTATGCAACAAAATGCAACGAAAAAGAAATCAGACTGGGCGCTAACGTATGTGACATGAAGCCTTTTAGCGATTCGTCCTCGCTCGCCCGACATCGCCGGATCCATTCGGGCAAGCGCCCTTACAAGTGCCCATATGCGAACTGTCAAAAGACTTTCACGCGTCGCACCACTTTGACTCGCCACCAAAACCATCACACGGGGACGATTGAGGAGGCCGCGGCGGAAACCGAAGCCAATCTGCGTCAGAATAAGGAACGGGCGAGGGGGCCAGGCGATGCTATGTTCTCGGATCACGCCTCTATTCATTCCACCCCTTCCCCGGCACACCATGCCACCATCTCTCCTGCCGGCGACCTCCCTCCTTTGCACATGCCTCGTTCCGACTACTACATGGGCAACGGTTCTATCCCACCACACGTGCGAGGGGACTTCTCGCAGGCCAGCCCTCGGGCATCGCCGACAGCGACCTCGCCTTCGCTGTCCAGTTTCAGCAGCGCCCCTCACAACCGCCCCTCCATGACCTCTCACCCCACGGGCTACGCTCCCCCGCAGCCGCTGGAGCCGCCAGCGAATAACGATCATCGCCCCAACAGCGTCAGCGGCAGCCCGCACCTGTCCAGCATGGGCTGGGCGTCTCCCTCGCATGGCAGTATCCCATCCCCGGGTTCCGCGAATGACTTCGCCTACCCCGAGCCTGGCGCCCCGAGCTATGCGAATTCGGTCCCTCATATCTACTTCCCCAACTCCACCATCCGACGCCCGACTAGCACGGAACCCGAGAACTACGAGATGAAGCCTAAGATTGGTGACAATCCGTGGTCGACGCCTGTTTAAGGCCCCTCGTGAGCACTCCGGCAGGACCGATCGCTCAGGAGGACCGAATCCAGGTCCATCATAAATAATATCGTTTGCCTTGAGTCACCCGGGTGACCCAAGTCTATCGTTTAATAATTTTTTATTATTTTCCTTTGTTCGTTTCCTATGTTTTGCACATTCCATATGCATCTTGTGGCACTGTTGATATCCGTTTATACCATCATGGTCTTGTTTCTAGCATTCCCTTTATGGCATCAGCGCGTGAAGGAGTCCGGGCTAGCTGATTTCTCCCCATTGTTTGGGTTTCTCTCTATTTCCTGTCTAATGTGCAATATGATGCGGACGAGGTATTGGAGAGCGAGGATGGGTTATCATGGCTAGGTTGGGTTCTGGGAATGGGGTAATCGGTCTGGTCTTTGGTCTGTTTTTTTGTTTTGTTTTTCTTTTTCCTTCTCTCTTTGCATCCATGTACTACTCTGTACGATTTCAATCGTTTGTTCTTTTATACACATACACTACTACTAATTCCTGTCACTATTCATCTGCTGCATGTTATATTATCGACTGGTCTTGTTTCCCCCCCCTTGTTGCGAATACCAGTTTGCATTGTAAATGAGTTTGTATGATATAGAAATCTCTGTTGATCGTGGTGATTCATTTTGCTTTCTGTCTGATTCAGTTTTGAAGAGTAGAGTTGATCTAATCCACGAGTTCGGGATCGAACGCGAACCTTCCGACGTCATCCATTTTACCTCGGCTTCGTTGTTTCATCTCCTCTCCGCACTGCCCATGATTTGCAAGTTCCATTTTTATTATTGTTGTTGTTGACCATCCATCCATCCATCCCGATCATCACTGGTTCAATCCCCTCTCAGAAAAAAAATAATATAAAGATCAAAATGAAAAAATACGACTGGGACAACTACCTCTCCTTCATCACCGAAGTGCCCATCAACCCATCGACTCTGGCCTTCTTCTCCGCCCTCCCCTGTGCGCGTCCCTACCTGAACCCATCCTCGTCCCCCTCCTCTCCTCCTCTCCCCCTCTACCAACCCATCCCCTTTCTCTCTCGATATGACAAACACGACAACACCACCGATACCTTCTTCAGCCATGCCATGAACACCGACAACACCATCCCGCGCTTACTCTCTCTTCTCCGCCGGGATATTCTATCTCCTACTCCTGAGAACGTCGCGCAACAACAACAAGCCCAAACACCACCCTCAGACCCCAACAACCCACCCTCTTCCTCCCCCCCAGATCAAATCGTCTTCGTCCAGCTCGGCACCGGACTGAACGGCTTCACGGATACCGTGCATGGCGGCGTGCTGGCGTCCCTTGTCGACGAGGCATTGAGTACCTGTGTCGAGGCGTTTCGGCAGCAACTCGCCGGCGAGGATAGGGCGAAGCTGTACACGGCGAATTTGAATGTGTCGTATCGCGCGCCGGTGATGTCGCCCGGGGTGGTGGTTGTGAAGACGTGGTTGAGGCGGAGGGAGGGGAGGAAGTGGTTTATGGAGGCGGAGGTCGCGGGCGAGGATGGGGAGGTGAAGACTGTGGTGAAGGCTTTGTGGATTAGTGAGAGGCCGAAGTTGTGATTTTTTTTTCTTCTTATATATATGGAGTGTCTATGGTATATATTTTGGTGGGAATGAATGTATATGAATGGATGGATAGGTGGGTTGTAGATACATAGATAAAGGTAGGTAGATGACTAGTATGTAACTACCTTAGATACCATGTATATACTTGGTTTGGAGAGGTATTGTCTTGTTTGAGGTCTGTGTGTATGTATAGGTATACTATTGGAACAGCAAAAAAAAAAGTATTGAATTAAGTATTACCATATTACTACATTACCATGTTTAAAAAAAAAATAAACTAAGATACCCAACCGTGACTGGGCATCGTCACTTCTGCACTCGAAAACGCACAATGCCTCGCCCCTGCCCCATCGTTCACCAACAACCCCCACTGCAACGGCAGACTCGCTGCATCATCAGACTCCGGCCAACCCACTCGACTCGTCGGAGGATGACACGCCGCCGCAATCGCCAAACTACAACTCCCCGCGACCGGCATGCCCGATTTGAACCGCCTGAAAGTGAGGCTAATGAGGGACCCAAGCACTATGATTCCCACCGCAATGGTCGCCACGATCGCCACGGGCGAATACCCACACGTCGTGATATCCATTTTCGGATCCCGCTCCAAATTGACGGTAAACGCCTCGATCACAGCCAAGAACAGACTCTCAGAGATGAGCCAGTGGATGACCATCGACAGGACGATAAACGGGATCGCGTAGCGGTAGGGCAGAGAAAGGAAGTAGCGGCTTCGTTGCGCGCCTGTCGGGGGGCTGGACACCCGAAGCCCTTTCCGCTCCGTTGCGAATTGGCTCCATTCGTCGGCGAGGGCCATCGTGGTGACGATTCCGTTGAAGGCGAAATATAGCATCGAGAAGATGAGTTGTGGCAAGTTAGCCAGTATGCTGTTGGCGATTATCGAGGGGTACCAGTTTCCTCCGGATGAGATTAGGGATTGCGTGCTGACTTGGCCGAGTCCGACGCCCCAGATTCCTGTGGAGTCGAATGATAGGGTCAGGCCGAAGGTTAAGAGGAGAACACAGATGAAGAGGGCGAAGGAATAACTGCGTGTCATTTGTGTTAGTATGTCGGAGGAGTAGTAGTGTTAGTAGTGATGGTGACTATGTCAGGATATATATGACCCGCCGGGATGGAAAACTGAAACTGACCTTGTGATCCCAGTCACCCATCTCTTACGAGATAATGCTGCCCGCCATCGTTGTGGCGTTGCGTCAAATGGCGCCGTTGCCGCGTACTTGGCTGGAAACCGGACAGCGTGCATAGTGAGTCGACTTGTCCCTGTCGAGAATCGGTCTGGAGTCCGCAAGAAAGAAGCAATTGCATCGCCAGTGGTCAAGATCGGAGTTTCTGTCCAGGCGAAGGCACTATAGCACAGGATAATCGCCTTCACGAGGTTGAACGCGATGACAATCAGGATCAAGGGAAGACTGTACTGGAGCTTGCAATGTGGAGCAACCTCTTCCGCGAGACAGTAGTCGACTTTGTGCCCGCCAACGGTCCAGTTATTGGCCGCCACCTGCGCGCGCACATTTGGCAGGAAGGTGATGCACGGGGTGATCTGCCAAGTATACTCATGATGTTGCAGGTCCTGACATAGCCAGTTGAATCCGCTGGCTCCCACGACCGCTTGGTTGGCTGGATTAAAGACCGTTTCCGTATACGCGAGGGAGTAATGATCGGCTGGCGTGATATCGTCCGTCACTACCACAACGCTCCCATGTTGAGACTGATACGCTGTGGCGTATGCATCGACACAGGCCGAGTTGTCCAGTCGATATAGCGTTCCGTTGCTTGCCTTCTCGTGGAGGCGAAGAAATGACTGTCGGGATTCACCCCCAAAGTCCCTTTGTATGGACGCTGTGGTCGTCTGGTTCAGCGCCCCGTTCCCGGCAAAGACATCATAAGCATTGGCGGATATCGAAAGGAAAACCGTAGAATTGTAACTAGAAAACTCATTAATTGAGTTACTAACCAGATATCCTGGGGGAAGCAACTAGGGCACTCACATCAGATGAAGCGGCACGGAGGATAAGGCCAGACCCGTCCATAGCCATGCCTGTTTCCTCGATACCATGCGGAGATTTCGGAAGCTCGATATTCCAATATCGAGCCATTGTCCCTTTTGGTGAGCTATATCAACATCCTCCCTTGTTGGCGCACACAAGCATTGCTTGCATTGCCATCAGCTTTTCGTTTCGAACCCGACCTGACCTTGAAGGGGGGACATCTTTACTGACCATGCAGTAGTTACTGGCACTCAACAGAGCAGTGCTCAGGATATTGATAACCAAGTGAAACCCTATCCCTGCGTTTCGAACGATGGTACAATCGCCCTCGTAAAGGGTTCCTTGGTTGTCGTGAAGATGGTGATGTTGGGCCGCCCATCCGGCAAATCCTAGATTGAGGCAAAGCACAACCACGGACGTCACACATCCCAGCAGGAGGGAGCCTCTCCAGCCGGCAAATCGGGCTTTAAAGGATCGTCGATCATTCTGTTCTTCGGCGATATGCGGATGGATGTCCTCTGCATATTGAGTTGCTTTGTCCCCGGCCAGCTTCATATTTCGTGCACGTAGAAAAGAGGCGGAAAATTTGGCATCAAGGCAGAAACATTCAGGGAAAGAAAACACCCCGGACACCGTTATATGAGAGATAATGGGTCCAAAATTAAAGGTCTGTTATAAGCTTTCAGGCTATGGTTAATACGAAATTAAAGGATTCTAGCCGAGTCCCATGCCGGACTAAGTTCTATTCTCATTCGTCTCAGTATCAGAAGTACCTCGTATTTCATGCTGATCCATGCAAGGCGTCAGCAAACTTGAACTACAAAGACACACTTGTCATGAGAAAGGCGTCAGTATTCTTTTTTAGGGAGATCTCGATCCATGTATACTTACTTCGAGACAATTGAGGTAAGCGACGATACATTTGAAAAATTATTTGGGCAAAGACGACCCCTAACCAACTCCAGAAAGTAAAGCAAACCCAGCTAGCTCATCGATGCGTCTGATGTACATGTAAGATATAATATTATTATGTTCCCCATCGACCTATGGGTATTTTCCCAACACCGTGGAATTGAGTGCATCTGGTACAGGGCACGAGCAGGGGGTGGGTGTGGCTCGCGAGAAGAAAGCTGCGGTCGCGGGCCCCCCCTTGCCGGCGGTTAGAATGCCAAATCGAAGGAAGACCTCAAATGTGGTGACAGCAATGGAAATGAGGATCAAGACGATGATAATCCAGGTTTGATCTGCATCGTTAGTCTCATTTCGCCAATAAAACAGGGGGTTTTCCTGGACTCACGAGATGTTTTATTATCGGCGATGGAGTCGGAGAGAATTTCAGCAAGATCAAGAAAGACTCGGCATCGTTCATTCAGGACTTGAATTCGCGGTTTGATTTCGAGGTATTCACGCACAGCGTTATACAGTGGATACAGATTGGGTTCGCTTTCCCAGAAAAAATTGGGGACGTCCAACATGTTGGAAGCTTGTGTCCATGTTAGTAATCTTGGAAATGTTCTTTGCGAAAGGGAAAAGATGTGATCCCACTTACACAAGTTAACCTCCACTCTGCTTTTGAACAGCCGGCCCAATATCCGGAACACCTCCTCGCGTTTCATCCCGAGCTGCCCGGTCATAGCTAGTCGGCGTGGGACGTCCTTCGCGTCGGCCATCTGCTTGGCCATGACTTCCTCAAAGAAGGAAAGCTTCGTGCTCTGAGCAATCCCATGGCTGATCGCCAGTTTAATCATGTGGTCTCCACTGCGCAAAGTAATCATGTCGTTATAGACGCGTGGGCGCGAGATCTGGGTCGAATATTCAAAATGGAACTCCTCCGTCTCAAAGTCCTCTTCCTGAAGAGGCATGGTGGCCAGGGGGATAGGCGTGCCAGTGGCGGATGACGTCGCAAATGCCAGATCTGCGAGAATATCTTTCTCCTGCTTGTCGGTGAGGTTCCAGAACACCACCACTCCGTAAGTAAACACGAACATCTCCGCGACGTTGTACGGCAGTTGTGCAGGAGTGCGTAGCTCCTGATTATGGTGATCTCCCTCGTCGTTCTGGCCCCTCGCTTCTGAATCGGGATGGTCTTGATGGATTCCATGCAGCAACTCAGCATGCTGCCCATTCGCTTCCTGTCGTGGTGAGCCATGGTCCCCACGGCCTACCACGGAATGCTCCTCTGACTCCATGTAATCATCATGGTGATCCCGCAGCTCATTCCGTTCAATCTCCTCATCCAAGAGTGACTTGCCCCCCGGTTTCTTGACCATCGGACTGCTCCTGATTCGATATCCTCCAAGTCCAGGAAGCAGCGGCAGATGGTACGCCGTATACAAACAGTCATCGTAGAGCTTCGTCCGGCCACCATGTCGGTCCTTCACAAACGAAGCCAGGGAGCTCATTTTGTAAGCCTGTGCCGTACAATACGCCGTCACACGAGCCAACTTCTCCGCGCGACGGGCTTTGGGAAGCCGCTCGGCATAGCTCTTCGCCTTCTCCGGGGCTACCTTTCGACGGCGCAGAAGCTCCTCCTCAGCCAATAACGGAGTCAGATCATTATCAACGCCAAAATCGCCACTGATTTTCTTTTGCGTCCAGAGTCGCTGACGGACGGCGTCCGGGTCGAGGTTTTTGTCCTTGGCTAACCGCTGTACTAGTTCCTCGTCCACGGTGATTTCGTCTTCGTCCTCCCCCTCATCTTCCTCAGCAGACCCATTATCGATGCCTTCCGCCTCAGGTAGCAATACTAGCTTCGAGCTCACTTTGGTGGTGCGCGGGGGAAGGCGCGGTTGTGCGGCCAGGCGGCCCATCGTTGCAGCAGCATTGACTGCACTGCTGGTTCCGCTGGTGGCGCCCGCGCCGCCGGACCCGATCAATCCTCCCGCGGCGGAAGCCAAACGGGAGCGTGGGCGGGTTCGTGCAGATGGGGGCGGTTGGCGTTGCTGCATGGAGGGAACGTCGGAGGTATACTGGAGCACATTGTCGACGGTGACAAAGCGGGTGGACGGGGACCGACGACGACGGGGCTGGGAAGATAATTGCTGGTCGCGCGAGTCGGTCACCTGGGGGTGTGTTATTGTTAGCTCTGGTATTGGGGGAATGCATTGTACTATTTGACGAGCGAGCTTACCAACACATGAGGACTTCTTTGACCAGTAGTTCGACCTCGGGGGGGCGCCATCGGATTGGTCTGATAGCTGCGTCGAGGTGGGCTTGGTTTTCAATGCGGGTTTCGTTTGGTGCAGGTTTCGTTTGATACCACAGAATACTCGAAATGCCTCAGGTCGTTAAGAGGGGCTCTTCCGAGACGACGTGTCTCGAATGGATTATCATTGTTCGGTGGCTGTTGAGGTTGAGTTGTTGATGATGCTAGAGTTTCCTTCTCTCACCGCCTGTCGAAAACGGTCCAGTCCTGATTTGCAAATGACGTCGCCCGCCTGGTCCCGTGATGGTGACCGTACAGGACCGTATCGTACCGGCCACGTGTAACCATGGATGACGCTAGACCGTATCCAGCCTAGCTGTTTCGGCCCTCTTGGTTGATCCGGGGTAGCCAATCATTAGTCATCGATGCTCCTTCGCTCCAAACTCCATCCTTCTTGTAGGACTTGCAGGTGACTTTGATGCATACTTCTACATCGCCACAAAGGAATGAATCCTAGGATCAGTTCTGGCTGAAAGCAATACGAGATTAATCAGGTTGCCACCTGCACGATGCTTCAAGCGACGCGGACCAACAATCAGCCACGGGAGGGGTAAACCCACCGTGGAGAGACTTGGCTGACATTCTTTCCGTCCAGATCGGTCCATGATTACAGACTTACTTTTCCTCTCCGAACATTGAGACGCAGCAAGATCCGAGGATCGGCGTAGTCCGATTGGTCTCGTTCCACGGTTGACCCTGTTCGGTTGCCCGATCCTCCTTGCAGATTTGAAGCTTCCTTGCTCGATGACAGTATCTCTGTCTGCTTAGATCTACGATGGAAATCCGCTCCGCAAGTGTTATCTTAATATTACCGCTGTGGGTGGTTGGGGCTGGCACGTGCTATTCTCCAACGAAGACATGGATAAAAATCACGAGATGATTTATATGTGAAAATCCATTGTCATTCGACTTCTAATCCAATAAATACTTAACAATCCCATCTGATGTGCTGTCTCTGTTTCTATGCAAAAAATGATTCTGCCCTTCTCCTACCAGGAAAAAAAAAAAAAAGTATACAAAAGGCATATGCAAGGATATCTTAAAACACAAATGTCCGTCCTCTAAATTTCCGGACTCGACAAAAAATATAGATTATATCAAAGAAAGAAAAAACCCACTCGGTATATAGCTGGCTATAGATCATGCCGCAGCCGGGTATCCTCATCCCAGATCTCCTTCTTCATTCGCTGTAACAATGCATGTTGTCTCTGCAGCTTCTCCAAGTCCGCCCGTGGCGGATCAGGATGGGCCGCCATAGAATCATGTAATGTGTGATATTTGGCATAGTGTTGTTTGAATTTTCGGGATTTCTCTCGTAATTGCTGGAGCATGATTTCCCGACTAAGGGGCGGGGAGGCACTGCCCGTGCTACCGCTCGAGGTGCTAATAGCTCGCCGCCGCTTGTGTTCCAGGTCCCCGGTGGTGCGTCCTTGCGAGGGTGTTGATGATGGCCGTTCCAATTCTGCCTTTCGCTTCAGAGGGTTCACTGCTGGGCTCGACTTTGCAACGCCATTGGGTTTGGCGGTTCTCACAGAGCTAACAGCATTTGTCTTTGGTCTTGTGATCTGCGTGATAAGAGGGGAGGAGGCTGAGCTGGAGGAATTGTTCTGACTGGTAGATCGACTGCGGCCTTGAATGTCAGACGCGTTCGTGGGAGGAGATGAGCCGAGGGGCGAGGGCTTTTGGGGCGACTTCTGGGCAGGTCCTCGTGAGGATGGAAGGCGCTTCGTTGCGGTTTTGCTGGGGGCTTGGGAAGGCGACTCTTGCTTGGTGGGAGTAGGCTCTGGAGGGTCAACCTTGGGCGTCGGCGGGTGATAAAGTTCCCGTTTAGAAGCGGCTTTAGGTTGCGATTTGGACTTCGCTGGCGGAGATGCATTTGAATTCTCCGAGGCCGATGCATCTGGCACGTCCGAGTCCTCGTCATCGTCATCAGAGTTCCAAACCCATTCCGCCGACTTGTAGGAGGGGGCCTTCCGGTCCCGATTTTTTACAACTCGACCCGTCAACGTGCCATTCTTCTTTGCCTTGTCGGCTGGCTTCTTCTGCGTAGTGGACTTTTTGCCGCGGGACTGGTCGGTCTCCGGTCCAGTTGAGTCGCCATCTTTACCACTCTCGTCCCGGTGATAGTCTTGTATCCGGGGAAGGGGAATCCGGGGACCCAGCTCAGCCGGCTTCAGCGGCTTCGGCTTAGGACCGTCCCGCAAATCCAGCCGAGATAGGCATTTTCCCTTCCCGCGCTCCTCCTTGGGAAGCAGCCTTTGCCACAGTTTATCGGAACGGGAGATCCGCAGGCGATCGAAGGCGGCGACGGCATTTTCAATAGCTCCTTGACGGTCATCCTGCGACGGGTAAGGAAAACTCCAAACATCGAGATCCTTGTATATTTTATCCCTGAGATCAAACTTCTCCGGGTCGATTCGGTTTGCAACGCCATATTTGCTGGCCAGGGCCTCACAATCTTCAACCGACGAGCGAGTCTTTCGGGCGATAAAGTTGCTCGACACCGCACGGACGGCGAGAAGGTGGATAAAGGGAGCTTTGAGGGCGTCTTGACGAATCCGGTTCTTGTTTATTTGGACTGATGGAGCTGAGGTTGGGGTCAGAGGCGTCAGCGAGATGGGAGTGCGAGAAACACCCAACGCTGGGCTTGAGGATACGGAGCGATTGGCGGCAGTCCTGAGCAACCGGTCTTTCTCCAATTCCACCCTGCTGGAAGGTTTACCGGCCAAGCGGGCCGCCTCCCTACCCGTACTGGAGCGGTTGTCGCCCGCCCGGAGCGCTCTCACTGCATTGATGTCGGTAATTATGTGAGTTTTCTTGGATTCCTTGCCCCGTTCAAACGCATTCAAGCTGTGTTCGAGGGTGGCCAGTGCTTGGTCGGTAGCCGCGGTGGCATCCTTCGCCTTCTGGACCTCCAAGCTGTGGCTAAGAACCCCAGCGAAATAGAGGTTCTTCTTGTCACCGGCAGTGCTACGGTAGACCTCAGATCGGTGGGATTCGGGGCATGAGTGGAAGGGGTGAGATTTGTTGGAGCCATAGTAAATGGTCGGGTGTTTTCCCAGGCGGATGCGGGCCGGTTGATCGTCCCGGAGACTCTGTATCAGGTCATCGAGGGTATTCTGGGCGAGGTTCAGCCGCATGATCTGGGCTGGCTTGACTGGATGGCCATTGGCCGGGTTGTCTCTGCAGAGAGACAACCCAGCCTTTGGAACGTCGAGGGACGACATGAGTGCGTAGAGGGAGCGTAGGAAGGAAGGTCAAGGCGGCGAGCGAGATCTGGTCGGGTAGGTCCGAAGGTCGGAAGGAGAGAGGAATTGAGGGAGTGGGAGGAATCAAGATCCGGAACAAGAGCGGATGACAGCGTAAAAGCTGCAGGTTATCGGCCAGAAGCACGGGAAATTGAGACAGAATCAGACGCCATAGATCACGCAGAGAAAAACAAAGAGGAGGGTAGGGAGTTTGCATATATAATGGCAAACGGGGTTCGAGAGACACCACAACCCATGGCAGGAGGGTTGATACTGGTGGTGATGATGGTGGTGGTGGTGGTGTTGGGAAGCCAACTATAATGGAGGAGAGAAGAGCATTTAGGAGGAGGGGGAGGGGGAGAGGAGGAAGAGAGAGGAGTGAGAGGGAGAGAGAAAAGAGAGAAAGTGAGTGAGATGAGATGATGCCAAAGAAAGCAGGAGTTGGAGCGGAGACTCAAACCAGTCAATCAATCCGTCAGTCCGTCAGTAACGGGTACCGTATCGTACCAGAGAGTGGGGAGGAACGGGACCCATACGGTAATTTTAGGATTCTTTATTATTCTTTATTATTTATTTAGGTATTCTCGTGATTTCCATTCTTACCCGCGGCCAAAAACTAATTTTAATTCCTCTGCAAAAAAAGGTGACCTGCAGCCTCCGGTTCAACTTAGCCCCTACAATAATGGATGGATTCGGAGCAGAATTAATCAAATTCTCTTGACGACTAGTTGATTCCGTAGTCGGGTTCGTCCCCGAATCGTCATTGATTATGAATCAATCAATCCATCAACAAACACTTTCTTGACCCGCTTCGCTGGAAATCAGCAGAACGTGAGAATCTGGAGTCAACTTGAAGAGGGCGATTGGATACCAACCACCTGTGACAGATGTACACCGAATTGGCGGCCTGACTATGATTGGCAACGAAGAAGAATAGGGAAACGGAACTGATACTAGTACAACCACTAGTCTTCTTTCACTTACGTCGTCGTTGTCAATAAACATAAAAAAAAAATATTTTTTATTATTCTAACGACCTAATCATCCATCAAATGGAGACCGTTCGGGAACGGAGTATTACCGATACGAGAGAGGTACCTGGCGGACAAGGATAGATCGAGGGGGAGAAAATAATGAATGAGATATTAATAATTATTATAATTATAGTAATAATGGAAAATAGGTCCTGAAGATTCATTGATACTTGATGAGAATAATCAAGAAGGATTTCCGGAACCCATCTTCAGAACAATCGATCGGAGCCGAATTTCTCTCCCCAATCGAGGCCGAGGTTGAGTTGGCTGTCTTGATTCTCGACAGGTCGAATAATGAAATGATGGTTGAAACAATGAAAAGGGGAGAATAACCACTGACGAAACTTGAAAAATTCTTTATATATCCATTAATCTCTTCCATAATTATTATTATTTACTCGCAATGTTGATGATGATGATGATGATAAATAATATAATATAATAAAAATCAGGGTCAGAATAATCCATAACTAATCCTAATAAGACTAGACCCTGTATCGTATGCTGTACGACCCATCGGGTCCGCATCGCAAATGGTTACGGACCGGACCTGATACACTATGGCCGGTTCCCCACCGCAACGAACAAAGAGACAATAAAGGGTTGAATTGCACAGAAAGGAAGTTATTTAAAGGCGAAGAAAGGTAATAACAACAATACGCCAGTTCATTAACTGAGGAAGAAGAGAGAGGAAATCCAAAATAGAGCCGATTGAATGGACTGATCGGAACCAGCAGGGCAGTTGGAGTAAGCCCGATACACCATCCTAACACACTCCACAACACCAACATCGGAGAAAGGACTGAGGGAGTTTTACCCGGACCTGAAGGAGGGGAACACAAGGAAGACGGCCTGACCAAGATATGTGAGAGTACTATGTAGTATAACGACGTAGTTAGTTGATTAGTTATTAAGTTATTGGAAATTATTGATGAGCTCATCTGATAGACAGTCAGAAAACTAGGAGGTATGTAAACTTACTGGCTTTGTGACCTAGTCCCCTGTAACATTCTTTTTTCTTCTCTTTATAATCCGTTTTTTTTCCCCTTCTTTTTGACAAGAAAGAAATCCGCCTTGCATGGGAGACAGGGCAGACGGTATCAACCCTATTTCCCTCCCTCCTTTTTCCTTTTCCGAATAATAACAATAATAACAATATCCTGAGTTCACCAACAGATGAATCCCGAATACCAATGCTGTCACAGGATCATCATCAGACAACACTGGTTCAGCTGGTCGGCAGATCATCCGCAGCCTCGACCCTTCTTTTTTATTTTATTTTATTTTTTTCCCCCTCTCTTTCTTATTCTGAGGAATATTTATCATGGCCAGGGTTGATGACCATTTATTGCCTTTCCCTTTCCCACCCCCTCTCCTCTCTCTCCCCAATAATCGCAATAATTTAAAGTGGAGGTCACTACAAGCTATTTTTTTTTTCTCTCTTTTTTTTTTTTTTTTTTGTTTATGCTTTCCCCTCCTCTCATTAATTCAGGGCGGAGAAAGCATCGAAGATTGTATTATTCAGAGCCCAGGTAGCCTAGTCAATGCAACCCAACTATTTTAAATGAAAGGAATATGTTAAAGTAGACAATTGGCCAAGATGAATTCAAATTTAAGGCTGATTCACCACCCAGATACCCCAGAAGGTTAGTTCGAGGGGAGAATCATTGGTCCCCATTGCTCCAGAACAGGATGAAGCGCCCTGCGATCACATTCCGCCTTCATAGGAATGTGGAAAGGGATCGAGAGAGAGAGTGTGTATTTAACATATAAAATAAGAATAATAAAATAGATAAAAGGAGAGAAAAGGGGATCAATAAGTCCAAAGTTAGTAACAATAATTAGGATCTCCCTTCAGACGGTACACATCAATCGATGTGGATGGATGGAACAATAATGGTTCGTCTCGAACGGATCATCAACCCAAAACCAGGGGACGAAAAGCCTTAGGTTCCTGCAAGGTGGAGAAAGAGAGAGAGAGAGGAAGGAATGTGAAGAAGATCGATCTACTCCTCTTACTACTTAATTATTTGATACTATCTGCCTTACAGATGGATTTGGGGGGGGGGGGGGG
>VCAU01000029.1:105882-250928 GCA_015844325.1 Aspergillus nanangensis | reverse complement strand
CCCCCCCCCCCCCCCCCCCTCCCTTCTCTTTCTCTTGATACCGCAAACTCTGGGCTGGACCCGAAGCATGCGTAGGTAGCTTTGTACATGAACACGTACATATATATGTACATCTATGTACATGACCGACTGACACGGAATCAATCATCTTGGGCATTCGGACAGTAAACCCGATCAGCTCGTATTTTACTTTTATTTTCACCGACACACCATTCGTGTTCTCTCGATTGGTGATCTGTCCACGTATTCTGAGACAATCCAAGGCAGGTAGATGAAGTAGCAGTAATTTTGTGATAGGTAGGTAGGTAGAGTCGTTACAACTTGGTTCTTCTCCTCCCCCTCCCCCCCGGAAAATGATCCATAGCTCTCTCTTCTTCCTCCGTCAACAGGAAACCAGTTCCGAGGTGGAGTTTGCCACTTGCACATGGGGTTGAGTTGACAGGGTATTATTGCCAGCAACTAAGCGACAAGGTCGGGAGGTACCTGGGAGGTACCTGGTACATGCTCCGTTCGCCGTTGTTTGTGGTTACCTCTGGATCTATTACCTCCTTCCTACTCGGTCTATGGGTAGACCTGTGTAATATTCATAACCATCAAGTAATTATGGAATTTGTTTATGTATTTCTGATGGCGACATTCTCGGGCACATAAAAGAGACAATCGGCAATAATCATTATGACGACCTCCTACCTTAGGTACCTACCTACCTTAGGTACCTACCTACCTTACTATCTGGCAATAATGATGATCCAACCCCTTTCTGTCCGGACGAGTAGCTGGTTGGTGTCATCTTTAGATGTACTTGCATGAATTCAGAAAGAAAAATAAAATATAAATAAATAAACATATAATTCAAATGACTGCCACGGCGTTCCCTCCATAACTTGCTCGGTGGCGACAAGACTGCCGTTACACCAGGTCACTTTACACTTAGGTTGGAAGACAACAGCAACTGGAATGCGCCCAATGAGGGCCTGGCTGGATGGCTGGCTGGGAAATTGATGATTGGTGGGCCTTACCAACGCGAGGGATCTGACCGTCCTGAACTTATTGTTCTTCTTCTTCTTACAGGCATGATTTATTATTACCTAGATTGGGAGGAGGTAGAGGATGATTGTTATTTGTATTATTATTATTATTATTCTTCTTCTTCTGAATTATTCCATTTGTTTTGCCAACTCATCATCTCAGATTGATTACCTTACGTACCTTAGGTAGTACTTTGTTCGGGAGGGAGGGTACCTGGATGAGAGCAACGGGGGACTTCCCTGCCAGCCCCAACTTAGGGGAACTGGATTGTCGTCACCGGTACCTTCTCCAGGTATAGACAAGCCATCCATTCCATTGTTTCCATAATAATCCCCCAACCTCCAGAACAAAGAGTATACCACTACCTAAGAATCGGTATTTTTTAAAAAAGAAAAGAAAGCAAAAGAAAAAAAAAAAGAAAAGAAAGAAGAAGATCCAAGCACTCCCCTCTCTCTACCTGACAAAGTAACCCACATGAAACGTGCTTCCAACCCATCGAACTGCAGATTGCCGCAACCCCCCTGTCTCATCGCCTCAACTGAATACGTAGTAGTTAGTAATAATGGTGATGATGACCTCCTCGTAAATATACTACTACTATAATTCAACTTGTAGGGATATTAGCCACGCTAACTACGTAGTAACTACCATCCTTTCATTCTATAATTAACTCCTCACCAGGTTTTTGTTTTAAAAAAGAAATCCGATCGGATCGCCAATATCCTCAGCCCCAATCCATCTTAGGGCGAATGCGCCTCACTCCACGGTAGTTGGTAGTAGGAGTAACTACGTAGTACTGAAAAATAATACTAATAAAATATCAACACAGCCGCGCTACGCCGGGATCAGGTGAGCTTTGGCCCTGTTTTGCCTTCTTGGTTTTTTATTGTCCCCCCTTGTTACCTTAACTTAGTCAGTGGTGGGGGGGGGAAGAAGGGAGGGGGTTAGTTTAGTTTAGTTTCTTGTTTTCTTTCTTTTTTGGGGGGTGATTTCAGCTGTTTCTGCAGTACGTACAGTATGGTACCTATGTGGAGGTAGTTAGGTAGAGCTGTAATTATTATTATTATTATTATTATTATAGGTATTGTTGGGATGGAGGTTATGTAAGGGTTGATTTTAAACTAAGTTGACTACTACGTACGTCCTCTCTTTTCTAGTAGTCGCAAGGTCCCCTTCGCCCTTCTCTCCCCCCCCTCCTTGGCAGAAGGACGATTTTAGAAGACTGTCGGATTGGAGATTATAATATACCTAGGTAGTAATGAGCTAGGAATATACCCGGCAAATACCCAAGGTACTATGAACAATCTCCACATGTCTGCAGAGTAATTCCCCAGTAAATATAATTCTATAGCCCTGCTAGATTGCCCGGTGAACCGGCTGCCGCCTCGCATATTTCCTATAGTTGGCGGCGGTTCGCACTCGGGCCCGTTTCCCGTAGATCATCAGCACGATCGGAAAGATTGCAGTTGCCAGCGCAATCACGCTAATCAAAATGAAGGTGTTCTGGATGCCCATGCCGGTGATCCATGGGGTAAACGCGAATCGGACAATCATTGCAAAGCCGTTGCGGATGAACACGACGGCAATAAGAGCGTCCCCTAAAATCTGCCATGGTGTTAGTTAGATGAATGGGTCTCACTCGTTGGATAAATAGAGTAACTGACATCTGGATAGCAGTCCGTGAGATAGGTCAACGCGACGTCAGCTGTGATAATGAAGCCAAATCCGAATATGCCACAGCCGACGGCTAGTATGGCCCAGTGCATGCCCTGGGAGGATTCAATTGTTAATCGGCTTTCAAGGTATAGTGATCATTTAGCGCTGTGGAGGAAAAAAAAAAAAAAACCTACTCGTCCCAGACCGACGCCGAAAACTAATAAACCAACGCAATTAAATACTGATCCAGGGATACTCATCCAGAGACGCATCTCTGGCTCGAAAATGCCTTCATTTCGTCGTGCGGACCGAACGATGAACCAGTCATTCAAATAAGGGGCTGTCAAGGTGCCTAGAAATGCCCCGATAAAACCCCCCAGATGGAAAAGTCCAATCGCAGAGGGATTGAATTCATAAGGTGGGTCGAGGAGGAAGTACGACCCGGCGGACGAGTTGAGTGAAAACCACGCTAGAATCGTGCCATAGGTGATGGCAGCAAAGGCCACTGCAGGAAAAGAAAAGAGAACAATCAGAGGCTGGTAGAAGTGCTGTGAAATTGGCATGTCCGTCTTGGTCACGAAGGCCAGACGCTGGCGATAGGACTTGCGACTGTGTTGACACGCGAGAGAGGATCGAGTGGTGGCTTTGTGCATGGCGGACTCTGCTGTTGTCTTCTCATCGTCCTTAGCGTCAATCGTTCCAGGGCTGTCTGTGAAGGCCGAATCACCGACCAAGGTCGGGATATACTTCGATTCCTCAAAGAAGAATAGCACGAGAACGAGGTTTACCCCGAGCAAGATAGCGATCATCCACCACATCCATCTCCAGCCCAAAGACACGACGATGTAGCCCGCGACAACGGGGCCTCCAGTGCTCCCAAGACTCTGCATGAAGAGGAATATGCCATTCATGCGGGCATGCTGATGGACGAAGAACAGGTCGACCACTGTGATCATCACAACAGCCTCGCTGATGGAGCCAGACAGGCCAGCCAACAGGCTGACGCAGATTAGCTCCTCTGAGTGGTGAAAGTTGGCCCACCAGATGGCACAGGCAAATTGCACCACCGCACTGATCAGATAGATGGGGCGACGTCCATATTTGTGCACACATGGGATTAAGAGAAGACATCCTACGGCGAGTCCGGCGAAGTTGGATGCACTGGCTTGGTTGAACGTTGCGTATGTCAGGCCGAGCTCTTGGATGTACCCTCTGTATGCGAGACTGTTGATATCGATCAACACGAAAGTGAAGAGCACGTAGGAACAGGTGAGACCGAAGTTCACTGCTTTCCTTAGGGGTGACCAGTTCTGTGTATCGAGTTAGGGCTAATTCTTGTCCGTCAGGCGCAGTGGGTTTCTTACCAGAGGGTCGTCAGGATCGTCTGAGGGAGGGGGGTGCAACACAAACTCCGAGGCAGAGTTGTGACCTGTATGGGAGCAATTGGTGAGTGACACTTATAGGATAGGTGGTAGAGAAAATCAAGTCACGATCTTCCAGCAGGATGGTCCCTGGAGGAAACCCGTCATATGGATCATGGATGTGTTGTTGCATATTGACGACGAGGAGGAGGAGGAATCTGATGCACTTCCAGGACTCAACATCTGGGATTCCATGATTTTATGGGAGAAACAAGTCGTTATCGGTGCCATTGATGGATATCCACGGTCAATCGGTTCTATCTTCTCCATTGTTCCAACTTGCGGGGGTGGAGACGAAGCGTACAGCTCGATACACGATGTTTATCACAACACTAGGCCCCGTCCACCAATGAAGCCTCCGTCTCGTCCGGGGAATTCGTAAACTAAGCCGCAACTAACGCTTCCCGTACCGCTTCATACACACAGAATTACCAGCTATGAGGGGGGAAATCCCCACTGACAAGATAATAAGGAACGAGCTAATCTATAGAGGGATGCTAAGTTCAGGATCCTCTTCGAACAGCCGGAAAAGGTATCGTGTCGTTCCTTGGTCTCGACCGGCCCAAACACGGGCGAGGAACATGCGTAAGTTCGTGATAAAGGGGTAGAAATGGGATCCGGAGATCTTCTGGATCAATGAGAGGATGTTTTGCCTCCCCGTATCGCTATGTACCTCTGCTCCTGCGACAAGGAAAACCAGAGTAATGTTGGGCGGATACTGGCCTGCCACCACTAGGCAATGGGTCATCTCCGCCACGATTGCTTCGGACAGAGCTTCTGCTTCTTCGTCTCTTTCCCCAAAGGGATACCGTAGCCGATGTAGGATCAGTAGTGCTGCTGTGCGGTGGACATTTGCCTGGGTGAGCAGGAGGACCATCTCTTCCTCGGAAAAGCGGTCCAAGACAGCCGTGGAGATACTGGGCACCCATGTTCTAATTTCTTCTGTGACATTGTCGAAGGAGCTCGCGGGTGGGATGTTGTCGGATCCAGTCCTAATTGCAGCAGCCAGGACACAGACACGATAGAGTAGCGGAAGAAGAGGCCCACAGAGACCCGCATGTCGGTCCACCATATATGAATCTCGAACGTGATACTGGATAACGGGGATCATGGCCCTAAATAGTGATTGGGCCGTGTCTAAGAAGATAAGACACACAAGCTCCATCATATCGGAATCCTGCAGTGTACCGGCGTAGTAATATGGCCTCACTAGCGATAGAGTGAATCGACAGATCCCGCCGGCGGAAATCCCAGATATCAACCGGTGAAAGGCAACCAGGCCCATGCCCAGGGAGAGAAAGCTGCCCACATACTCTGGTTTGGTGATGTGAGCGTTCCGAAGGACCTGCAAGGCCGAGGCACAGTTGGATAAATCCGTGTCGCTGCAAGGTGTCTGGTTACCCGTGCATCGCAGAAAAACCCGGGTGACGGCCGCGTATGGCCTGAGTAGCAGCATGGGTGCTTCTCTCAGGCGAGACCGAATCATTTGAGACAGTTCCAGACTTAACGATGGTCCGAGTGAGAAGAAACTGCAGATCTGAAGCGAGTGATACTCCGAAGTTCGGGACACTAAGCCCTCGCGGTGCAGGATAGTGCTGAGGCTTAGCTGCTGTGAACAGACTGGGGGGCTCGATGACGGCACTACTGGGTCTTGTCTATCGCAAATCGGCTGGGGAGAGGAACTGGCGCTGGTGGTGGTTGTTGTTGTCCTTGGCTTGCGACCTCGTCTCTCACGTCGTCTCTCCCAGGTGCAAGGATGATGCAGCCTGTAACAGCGATAACAGGATCCTGCAGGCCCCGCAAGACAACGGGACTTCAAGGAATGGCATCGATCACAGGCGGAGGATGGAGGCATTGAGATTGGTTTTTGGGGACGGTATATCTTCTCTCTTATATATGGATGGTTTTGTTGTTTTTTCAACTTGAGGGGAAGTGGGGAGACGAAGAACTACTATGCTTGTTACGGGTTAGTTGTGGAGTTATACAGTCAACAACAACAACATCATCGTATACTAGGGGTAATCTAATCTGAACACCCTTTCAAAGCTACATCTTCCCGTTAAGACACTGATCAATCTGCTTCGCCATCTGCAAACACTCCTCATCACGCATGGTCGTAGTAAAGACCTGAACCGAACACGGTGCCCCTTCGAGCTGCTTGTAGTTGTCTGCCAACGTCAATACACAATCCCCCCAACGTGAGGGATACATCGTGGAATAAAACTTACACTCAGGCCCAACCTGACCTTCCTGGAGCTCGAACGTCTCTGCGGAATCAAGCTCTCCCACCTCTCCAAACGGAATGATACACCCGGGGTACTAAAAGTGAACGCAACGTAAGCGACAGCCCAGTTCTCGAGAGATACACACAAACACCTACATCCAGACAATTCAATAAAATGCTATAGGCCGAAAGACCAAAAGTATCGTGTGGCACGGCCGTGCTCTGCGCTGGCGGTGAGATGCAAATGTCGAGGTCATGCTGTGCCCACAGCTTGCGGTACCCTTCGCGGAGTTCCGCCCTCTTGGTGTTGAGCAGGGCCAATTTACTCAGTCCATCCATCGCGTCCAAGTCAAACAAGGGGCTGGGATGGCTCGCTTTCAACTGTTCGATTTGTCGCCCGATATGGTGAATGGACGGAATCAGCGGCTCGCCGGCCGAAAGCACATGCTTCACGGCAGCCCCATCAAGGGTGAATATGTTATAGGCCACGGCGTTGATCTCGAGAGTTCGAAGTTTTTGTCCATTCAAGGGGATGATCTCATGGCCTTGCGCTTCCAATCGCCGCACAGCTTCAGCCAACACTCTCCGCACCGGAGGATGCAGGGGAAAGACGGGGTCCTCAGGAACCAGACCAATCCGAAGTCTGGGTTTTGCGTCGACCTTTCTCCAGGGCACGTCGATCGCAGTCGAGTCGTACAGGGCGGGTTGGGCGCCAATGACAGATTGGAAGAATGTCTCTATGCCATCTAGATCCAGTGACAACGGGCCAGCACAGGAAAGGAGGAATCGCATTCCGCTGGTGTTGCAGTATCGCATGCCTCCATTCGGCACTCTGGACGCACTGGGTCTGAACCCATACGTGCCACAGCAGAGGGCGGGGATTCGGACAGAGCCTAATGTTCAAGTTAAGATGGGACAATCACAATGTGGAGTACGACGCACCACCAATGTCTGTTCCAACTCCCAAAGGCGATCCACGAAGAGCGATCAACGCCCCTTCGCCGCCACTAGAGCCTCCGGCACCCAACGCGGTGTTCCAGGGGTTCAAAGTGCGTCCAAAGACATTGTTGTGGGAATCGGTCGTCTGCAAAATCAAATTATGTCAAAAGTCAGTGGGAAAAAAAGAATGAATGATCCCTGATCTTACCATCATAGTCTGCGGTATGTTGGTCTTCACGTAGACCACCGCCCCCAGCTTTAAGAGAATGTCCACCAGAGGCGAGTTTTCCGGCGAGACCTCATCCAAGAAGGAGACCATACCGATCGTAGCCTCAGTTCCTTTGGCATGAAAGTTATCCTTGATACTGACGGGGAGACCATGCAGCGGACCTGCTGTCTGACCCTGCGCGCGGAGGTTATCCAGATACAGGGCCCGCTCTTGCGCCTCGGCAAACATTGTTTCCGTGAGACATGAAACCTATTATTCCATGTTATTCATGGGGAAACGGAAGAAAGGAATAGTTGATCAGAGAACGTTCCGTACCAATTGGTGGGCCACCGCGGCGCGCTTGCAATATGCCAGCGTCACGTCGACGGAGGTCAAGCTGCCCTCTGCCAATGCGGCGATCAGACTAGAGACGGTGTATTTCTCTGTGATCTGCAGCTCCTGTTCCGTGAGGATACCTGACTTGCGGATCGCACTTGATCGGATCAGGTCATTCTTGCTGTCGGATAGAAGGCTTGCCGTGAGATCGTCGGAGATCTTCCAGGCGGCGGGGATCTTGTTGGCGCATTCCTGCAATTTCTTTGCGACTCTCTCTTGCCAGTTGGGGGTTTGGTCGATAGAACCCATATTGATTAATTGCAGTTTCAAGGAGTTGGTTGCTGAGAAGAAGGAGGGGATTCAGATAATACGAAGAGATATCGGCCATGCGGGGAAAGGGCAGACTAATATAGTTACTAGTTAGTATACTTCACTATCGTTTTTACCTCGGCGTCTTTTCAGCGATGGCGATGTCACCCTCTAAATAACGCCGGCTCGCTATTGCTTCTTATTCGTCCATCGCCACGGGGGAACCACTTTTAGCAGACATTAGGTGGCTTAGAATGCTGATCAATGGATTTAGATGAACCGCCCAAGAAGATATTGAAACTATCACGCGGGATAAAAACAAAACAAAACAAAAGTTGCTAATATAACAGACTCGGATATCAGTACAAACGGGCAACCCCCAAAATAGTTCTATGTATTACAGGACCAGGCCCTTCGTCCCAACTTCATTTAACCAGTGACCTTGAAGATGGACTCGGCCAGTCTCTTGACGTTGCCAGTAGTGATACCAGCCACGGAGATACGGCCGTCCTTGGTAGCGTAGACGGAGTGCTAAAAAAAAAACATCGAGTCAGTATTGGCCTATGATAAACAAGACGATCAAGTAAAACAGTCCTTACCTCCTTAGCGAGAACATCCATCTGCTCGGGCTTCAGGCCAGTGAAAGCAAACATGCCGATCTATCGCAAATTATGTCAGTGAAACTTCGCACCCCCTTTCTCTTACAAAAGATATGCTTACCTGGCTGGTGATGTGAGACCAGTCGTGCTTGCTGCCCAGCTGCTCCAGGTTCTTTCTCAGCAGAGACCGCATCTCAATAATGCGGTCGGCCATGCCCTTCACCTCTCCGAGCCACTGCTCGTTCAGCTCGGCGTCGTTCATGATGGTGGAGGCAACACGGGCACCGTGAATGGGGGGGTTGGAGTAGAAGGGACGGATGAGGATCTTGACCTGCGACTCGACGCGCTTCTTCTCCTCGGCGGACTCGCAGACGAGAGAGAAGGCACCGACACGCTCACCATAGAGACCCTACAACAAAATACACGTCAGTTATTGCGTCCATGCTATAGTAAGAATTAGGGCTGGGATATTTCTCCTACCATGTTCTTAGCGAAGCTCTGGCACAGAGCAATGTTGTGGCCCTCCTTGACGAAGTGACGGGGAGCAAAAGCATCCTTATCGGCGTTACCACTGGCAAAGCCCTGGTAGGCCATGTCGAAGAAGGCGAAGTGGCCCTTCTCCTTCATGACATCGCTGATCTGGCGCCATTGCTGCTCGGTGGGATCAACACCGGTCGGGTTGTGGGCACAGGCATGGAGCAGGATGATGCTGTTGCTGGGGGCGGCCTTGATGTCGGCGATGAGACCCTCGAAGTCAAGACCGATGGTGTCCTTGTTGTAGTAGCTGTACTTGTCGACCTCGAGACCGGAGTCCTTGAAGACGGCGGCGTGGTTGGCCCAGCTGGGCGTGGGAAGGTAGACCTTCTTTGCGTGGGGGTAGAAGCGCTGGAGGAAAGCACCGCCAATTCTCAGGGCACCGGTACCGGAGATGGTCTGGGTAATCACGAGACGGTTGTCCTTGAGGACGGCGGAGTCCTTGCCATAGGCGAGCTCAGCGGCAGCGCTGGTGAAGGAGGGAACACCGGTGATGCCGGCATATTCCTTGTCGAAGCGCGAGGCGACGACCTTGTCCTCGGCGGCGCGCACGGAGGGCAGGACGTAGGGCTTGCCCTTGTCATCACCTTTTGGACAGCGACACCGAATCAGCACGGAATCAATTATTTGAATATCGATTGAAGGGCGGTTAGTTCCTTACGGTAGGCGCCAACACCGAGGTTGATCTTCTCGTTGAAGGTATCGGCCTTGAAGGCCTCGGTGATACCCAGGATAGCATCCTAATTGAAGCGAAGGGATTCAGTCAGCCATCGGGACGCACAATGGATTGGGAGAAAAAAAAAATGGACAACCAGGAAGCTTTACCGGAGGACCCTGGGGGACCTTGGACCAGGCCGAGGCATTTCTGGCGGCGACAATGCCAGTGCGCAGGTTAGCTCTGCGGCCAGCAATACGGAGGGTGGTGGACAGCATGGTAGCTTTTTTTTTGTGTTGTGATTGTTATCAGACGGGGAAGGAAGGAGGGAAAAAAGAAAATTAGATGGAATTAAATAGAGGGAATGCAAGGGATGAAAGAAGACGAAAAGAGAAAGATGACAGCTAGGAGGAGTGCAGGGGGGCAAAATCACGAACTAGTCGAAGACGAAGAAGAAAAAAAAGAGGATCGGAGTCGGAGATGCTGCGTAGTTTGATTGACTCATGTGAATCTGGTTTGATCGGGCTAGGGAGATTCCGGGGAGAGGAATTTTCTTTACGTAGTTATTTTTGTCAATTATTTTATTCATGATAATAGTTTAGGTAAATGAATTAATTAATTGATTATTTTATAATTACGATAATTTGTTGTTATATTTTAGATTCAATAATATCAAGAAATCATTCATGGAGAAATCAATCATGATGACATCGGGCCATTTGGTTTGTTTGTTTCTTTCTCTCCGGTGAACTTTTCGAGAGACAAAGACGGCATTTCCTGATCGGGCCGGCTCCACCCCAAGTGGCCTGAGGCAGATCCTCCTCCCATCCCCCTCACACGAAGTCGGGGTAAGAAGAAAAGAATTGGAGACATCGACAGTACCTGCTCCTCTCGGTAAAATCCACGCAATGCCTAGGTACCGCAGATGTTTCCCCCCGGTATACTTAGCTATACATTATTATGGTCTCTTTTTCCATCCCACACATCCAATCAACACAAATCAACTCAATTGATCCCTCGAGTCATTCCTCTGATTATCCCCATCTCCTCTGTCCATCCCTACGGTCTTTTCCGGCAGTTACATATATGCTCCGGATGCCCTAGTTATCGGTTAATTTTCCCCCACACGCTAGTATCTACCCTAATCCATGCAAAGGATTACAGAAGGAAAAAAAAAAGGGTGGAAAGGCTTGTCGGGGAAGTCTCCGAGAGGACCGAGAGGAGATGGTGAAACGTCACCCCAGCTCCATTTTAATGCCGCATTGTCGATCGTGTTTCCTTCCATCTTATCATCCTTCTTCTTCTTCTTCTTCTTCTTCCTCCTATTATTATTATTATTATTATTATTTATTAATTAACCGCTAGTAGTTATGAATTGTAGCAGTCGTCCAGGCTCGATTGTTCTAGATCTTATTAACAACCATGTCAATAATCGTTTGACACAGTCACATGCTAAATCACATGATCTGCAAACCCCTATCATCCTCTCTAGTTAGTACACTCGTTCAACATCATTGCTACCAGTAACCCTAGCATTTTGCATTTACCCTCCGTAGTCGTTCTCGAGTGCGGTTGCACGGTTACCACTTTATGTCTTTTTGCTATCTGTACACCAGGTAGATAGATATGAATGTGAATCTCTAAATTGTGATCAGAAATGCAAGATAGGGAAAAAAGCTGGAGAGACATGTACTTTCCTTAAGCCCTAGGAATGCGAATCTTTCAATTTTGAGGATCAGAAATGCATGCCAAAACTAAAAGATGGAAAACCATGCCAGAGTTCTGAGGAATGTGAATCTTCTCGTTGTTATAATGATACAGGCAAACCAGGAAAGAAAAATGGAGAGACATGCTTGTCTCTCTGGGAATGTGAATCTCTCAATTGTGTTGGTGGAACATGTGCCTGAAACAGTGCCTGTTCAAGTCTGCTTACTGTTTATGTTTTCTTTCTCTTTCTTTCTTTATCAAATTGTGACTATGATAGTATTGAATATGATTTATTTCGATTGGCATTCTGAGTCCGAAGATCGAGTGTTCCTTACAGGTGCCACTGACTTTTTAGGAGTATATTTCCTTTCGTACTACCCAAATTGTATCATGAGCTGGCAAGAGCATGATGGGCCCATCGCTTCTCTCCATCCAGGATGAACAGACACCCATATACATATACCTCCCCCCTCTGGGCTGCTCCCAGAACAAGGAGTGCTTTACGGGAATGTGATTTTTCAGCCTTGCAAACCTTCTAGAATGGACTGTCGAAGTGGTGACTATTGCCATTGGGTTGATCAAAAATGCTACCCCAAAAGAGAAAACGGAGAGGCATGCCCTATACCCAATGGCGGGTCCGGATGTCAATCTGGGAACTGTGTTGACGGGAAGTGTGCCCCTTGAAACAATCGAAGAGTGAAAGAAAGATGTTGCTTCCGACTGAGGTCATGTATCCTTGTTTCTTCCTGAAGAAGCTGTCTTCTTGGCTGTCAGAATAATTAGTAGTAGCTTTGGGGTTTATTCTCAGAGCCACATCATATATTCATCAATCTCATTATTCCTAGGGCTGGTGCACTACTTCTCCAGCCATTCAAGATAGCATAAGACTACGTACCTATTACAGCTCTCACACAGTTAAGCGAGCAATTCCCTGGCATTCGAGCCCAGGACCAGGGATCCAGACAATATTCCATTGGAAGGATACACAATATGTAGTTGAATTAAAAATGTAGGTCCCTAAAACCGGTAGATTGATAACAATAACCACCGGGGATGGAATTATCTCACCAAACTCCTCCACCCAACTCATCCGAGTCGCACGCCAGCCTGACGGTTTTTCCGTGCCTGCGCCCCCATGGCATTGTTCATGCCCGTGTGTTGACTGCTGTCCAGAGCGCCCATCGCCTCGCGCTTCTTCTCTTCCTCGATCTTCTTCAGCCGCTTCTCCGTTTTCATCTTGCCACTGCCTTTGCCGTGGAACTGGTGACTCAGGTGCTTGAACGCCTCCTTCTGGTTCATCGAACGTCCGTACTCGTCGATATACTTGAGCTGGACATCGGGCTTGTACTCCTTGCTGAACACTTCGGCCATGTAACGCGCGTCCTGCTGGTCACGCTGCTTGTTCTCCCACCGCGCGTGCTCCTCGCGTTCACGCGCAGACATCCGGTCCAGGCGCCCTGAGGCTCGGTCGCGCTCACGTTGCTGGCGAGCGCGCTTCTCGGCGTCACCCTCGAGGCGTTGCTTTTCTTGGATGAAGCGTTCACGATCCCGCGTCAGCAAGTTGTTGTCCGCGGCGTCAGAGGACTTGACCAGACCACGTTGTTTGAGCATGGACAGCGTGGCTCCGAGACCTTGGTCGAGCGTGGCTTCTTCCTCCAGACCAGTACCGCTGATCTGTTGGTTCGCTTCTTCGCGCATGATGCGCTCCTTGAGTTCCTCTTCATCCTCGATGCCGCTGTAGGTCTGGCCCATGTCCACATCACCTTCCTCGACGTGCTCTTCCGCAACGTTAGGTCCCTCGGTCTTAGCTCCCCCTTCCTCTGTGGGCGTCGGCTGTCTCTCCCGTCGTTCGGGAATTGTGGGTTTCTGTAGGTTGGAGACAAACTCTGATGTCTCGTCGATGACCAAGCCAGGCTCGTCCTCATCTTCCCCAGGAGTCTCCATCTCCATTGGGGTCTGTGACTCCTCCTCTCGCAGTTGTCGTGCAAGATCCTCGGGCCGCATCTTCTGTCGTTTCTTAAAGGCAGCTCGTCGTTGGCGTGTAAGAGAAGCCTGTAAATCATCGTCGTCCACAAACGAAACATCCTGGCTAGCCCACTTCTTAGGTGCGGGGGCAGGTACCGGAGTCCCATTATTCGTATCGACCTCCATTGCGTTATCATTCAGTGTGTCTGCCGACTCGGGTGTGGGGTTCATATCATCTTCGTCGAGAACGGCTCGCTTCTTGGTAGCCTTGGCCTTCTTCTTCTTGGGTTTCTTGATCTTGACTTCGCTCAACTCCATGTAATCCGACGCGGGCACCTCCTCCGCAAAATCAAGGCTGACGATATTCATCTTCAGCTTCTCAGAAACCTCCTGCCGCTTCGCCTCTCGTTCCTCGGCCGTAGATCCCTGTCCATCGAGGGTGAACCGCTTCCGCTTTTTGCCCTCGATCTCCTCGTCGTACTGCGCCAGAATCCCCGTGTTTTCTTCAGTCGGGTCATAAACTGGCTTGCGCTTCTTCAACTCGAGTTTCTCCGTCAGCTTCTCCCTCTCTCTCAGATCCAGGTTCTCCAACTCATCGCCTTCCTCCTCGTTCTCGTCGACCGTGGTATCTTTGAGGGTCAGAATGTGCTCCTCGCCGCCTTCAAACTCTTCAGTTTCATGCCCAACCTTCAACCCGGCCAGGTCCGCCGTCGAGTATTCCGCCGCGCGTTCCCGCTCTTCCAGCTCCTCTGCCAGTTTGCGCGCGCGCTCCTTCTCAATCTTCTTCTGCTTCTTTTTCGACTGGAGCAGCCACGACTTCGTATCCATGTCTACATCGTTGCTTTCGCCCAAGGTCGATCCCTGGAGTTTCATATCCCGCTGGGCGATATCCCGCGCCCGCTTGATCGCGGCGTTTCGCTCCTCTCGTTTGCGCTTGGTGTTCGCGTCGTCCTGCATTTTCTGCCAGTTCGCTGACGCCATCGCTTCGCGCGACTCCAGCGTGCTCCCTGGGTCGTCATCTTCGGAGTCGGAGCTTGAATCGTCGTCGTGGGAATCTTTAAAAACCGGGCCCGAAGTGGCATCCTGTCCTGGTACAGGGAGGGGTTTTAAGCCCACTGCCACTCGGATTTTGTTGTTCTGTTCGATTGAAAGGGCGTCGGCCATGTTGGCGACTGTCGAGGGTGACAGGGTTGGATCTAGATCGGGAGAAGTCGGTAGGTATGGAGGGAATGGCGGTTCTTCGAGGAAGATCCAGTCAGTCAGTCTGCAGTCAGATCTCCAGCACTAGAATGAATGAATGAGTAGGTTCCTGCTTACCTCAGCGGAATGCAGTTCTCGGTAAGGTTTAGCGCGGCAGAATCTTAGCGCGCTCTTGGCGCCGCCGATAAAAGGCGCAATTTTTTTTTCTCCCCCGTTTTTCTCTTTTCCTTTTCTTCTTCAGAACATACACGGATCTGTGTCCAGCGATCCTGATCACGATAGCTTGTCTATTGTGTTTCGGTTGATTTCTGGACAGTTCGGCGTTATACGGAGCCACTGGTTATTTATTCTCCCTCTGGGCTTGGTGGTTTATATTTCCGGTCGACAGATCTCAGATTGAAGGTTGGTGCTGGGTTTTTTCTGGTCTAGAGCTCCCTTCTAGGTGAGCTCGGCTGGAGGTCCGGTTGCTGACGGCGTCATATTCCTACTCTCTTCACCGATTGGCCGTTGGCCCATGAGGTTAGGGACTAACCATGACTGGCCAACATTCCATATTTTTATATAGCAATAGCTACACCTGTAAAAGACGTATTTGCGCTGTGGGGGCTGTGTGATGGTTTGCGATCAGGTTAGGCCTATTGATCATACGACTTGTGATGTGTTATTATTAAATGGTGGAAGAGGCTCATAACAGCATAATATTTGTTGGTGTATGCGCTCGTCGTCTATACAGCACGAGTATGCAGGATAGTATATTATTCGTCTCTACCAACACCAGCCGACTCCGGTGGCATCCTCTCGTCCTCACAGCAACTTGAGATGTCCCGTAACGCTATCAACCACGCTCTTGGGTCCCAAAACTCCCAGTACGGTCCGGCTTCCACTGGCAATCTGCGTCCGCCCGGCATCCTGGATGACCCGGGCGCAGAGACCCAGGCTGACAGCCTGCGCTTGCAGCAATTCCAGTTCCTCCTCCGACTTGGTTTGCAGAGCAATCTTTGCTTGTCCTTGACGTTCCCAGCGACGCAGGATTGGCGAGTTCGGCGTGTACGCTGTGAGGTATTTGTAGCAGGCGAGGGTTGCGTGCGAGCATTGCGCGGCGATTTTTCCTATCATTGAGTATAATCTATTAGCTTTCGGTTTTCATGTTTTTCACCCAAGTAGATAAACCACGAGTAATGAGACCATAATTGACGCGATCACTGTGAGAAAGAAAAATGGAAGCATCAGTCTACCTTTCGTCATGCCCAGATCCGTCCTCACCACCAGCACCAATTTCACCTCCTCGTCGTTATTCTCGAAATTGGCCAGTTCGCCTCCATCGCCTTCCTCTTCGCTGTCTAGCTCCTCTTCCTCGGAGTCATCCTCCTCGTCCGAGGAGTCGCGGTGCACCTTCACATTGTAGCTGTTAGGCCAGCCTTCCTTCTCCGCCCAGGAGAATAGGCCCAGCGACGAGCCTTGTCCGAGGAAATATCCAGTAACACCAGCGATGATCGCGGTCGCTACTAGATAGGCGGTAGTTGAGGCGGGGGCGTGGTCGAGATCTGCCATTTTGAGGATGTCGTGAAGCGTGACTGCTGGTGTTGATCAGGAAAATGGCGAGGCAAGTTTGGTGGTTCTGCGAAATGGGCCCGTTTGGCGGTGTCTTTGGCTGCCGTGATGGCGGAGGTGCACCACCACCACCACAATCTCAACGCTCACCATTCCTTTCATCGTAGGGTATAGACTTGGTATTTTATAGAATCCCCTTCCTGGGCGTAAATTATTGAGGCAATACTACGCTACGCTGCGTTACAAAATAGAATAGTGCTGTCGAAATAATCCAACCGATTCAAGTTTTCTACTGCCAATTCATTATATACACACGTTTCTGATCATGTAAACGAAAACAACCCCTTATCATCCCCATGAACAGAAAGGTTTTAACGAGCGGCAGGGGCGGCTCCGGTATTACCGACTCGGCGGCTCCTAATGCCAGGTATTAGTAAATGGGACAGCGACAAAAGCAAGAGCCAGTATCACTCACATCATAGTACGGCTAAAGAAACTGATGCCGATCATGAAAAGCCAGCTGGGAACAGCACCGAATCCATAGATGACATATCCCACCGGGACGAGGAGGCCGTTCTGCGCCAGGAAACCATCCGTGGGGTGCAAGAGACCCTCGTAGGCAGGCTTGTTCTCGTAGGTTTTCTCGGAGTGAACCTTGTAGATAGTCTCGGGAGTCACGGTAGTGATGTTCAAGTACACGTTATGGAGGCTGGTCGGGGCACGCGGCTCGGCGGCCTGAGGAACCTGGAAGTACCAAACAGCAGGAGCGCCAGCGGACCAGGCGGAGCAAAGCACCTGGTTCGATTCACAGTCGACGAGACCAAGGTTAGGCGCGGTCGGATCGGCAGCGAAGAGGAGAATGGATTGCTGTGATGACATTGGGTGAGCTATCAAGATACTAGGAGGGTCATATTGTCGGACCAAGGGGGAGGGGCAAGGTGAAGGTAGACGGTATAACTTACGTTGAAGGACTTGTCAGCCTGACCACAACGGCCGAAGCAGGTCTTGTTGCCACCAGTCACGTACACAAGCCAGTCCTGGGGCTCAGAACCGGGTTCCAGGAGAGATTGGTAGTTGTCCAGGGTAAAGGGGGTGACGGCCTTCGCGGCGAGCTTCTTCTGCTCAACAACCTTCTCGACGGCGGGAATAACCGGGGTGGCAGTCGGCAGGTAGGACTTGGCCATGTTGAACCATCCCTGGACACGATCTCCAAGGGGGACCTGCTCTTGCGCAGCCGCAAGCGCGGGGAGGATGGGAAGGAGCTGGATGAAGCGCATGGTTGCTAAGCCGAGAGCAATAACACGACAGTTCGTCAGCAAGGATATCTCCGGTGGGGAAGATGTCGATCAGAAGAACAAACCTGGATAGCTTAAAAAGGCAAGCGCACTTTGAGAGGATGAAATGGCAGGGGGGAAAGGCCAAAGGAAGGACGGACAGCAGGCAACTAGGAAGACGGGCACCTGTGAAGTGGTCGAAGTGAAACCGCCACGATAGACTTAAGTTAAAGGTGGCCTAACTAACGCTAAGCGGTCACAGCAGATCGACTTTTACCACCTGCAGGACCAATCATACTAATACTAATCACCTATACCCAATCAATTGATTTTTTCCATGGATCCAAATCAGAATTTTAGTTAATAATCTTTTTCATTTGTATCATTGTCTTCATCTTAGTTATAGAAGTAAGTCTCTTCATAATATGGCTGTTTGTTTAGAAAATTCCCAGATTGTTTTTCCCTCTTGAGCGACGGCTTATGTCATCCGCTCACCATCACCGCTTGGTGACAGGTCAGTCCGTCTGTCTCACCTTTGATCTACGACAGGGACTATTCATGTTGGATGGTCTTGGTCTTGGTGGGGATTTGATCTGATGGGTATGGGTGTCCATGAATAGTTAAATAGAAAATAGAAAACTGGTGAACGAGTGATAAGGTACCCCATACTTGATATATTCGCCCTTGATCACCTTATATTAACCCCCAAACCCTAGATTCTCCTTTACGATATCTTCCCCCACACATCATAGACCATATACAGAACAACCCAACTACCAACCTACAACATGCTCGTCTTCTTCCGCCACTAACCATACCATCTCCCACCAATAATGCATTGGTACGATAGGGTGTAAGACCGCCGCTGTCTGGGCATGTTCATAAGTTGCTAGTATCGTGGGTGGCGCCTTCTTCATTTCACCTTCAAGACTTACTCCCATAAACAGGCTTCGAAAAAATGGCGGTTTGAATGGCTCCGTCATTGGCATCCATCTTCAATTCCCATGTCCTATGATCCATTCATTACCCTCCCTGCATGAACTAGACCATTGGCATTATTCCATCCAATTCTTTGATTGATACCCAATAAATCCTGGCATCGGAGAGTTGAATCATGCGACCCATCCACTTCCAACCCAGTCTGGTGGTGGTGTTTGCAATAACAGCCATCCTTGGTTACAGCCGGAGTATGGTACTAAGGAAGGAAACTGGTGTCATTTTCTCTGGTGAGTAGTAGAGCCCAAGGTGCTCAACGGCAAGGAGGCCAAGATTAACTCTCTCGCTCCCCACCCTGAAACAGTGAAACCCAGGGGAGACAAGCTTCTTCTCGATCCCAATGACGCAGGGGTTGCGTACAACGACAGTTCCTCCCCAGGAGAGTTTCCTATGTGCACCGATCTGGACACTTTGTTTCCCCCATTTTGCCTGCCGCAGCATGAAACGGACGTTGTGGTGGGTGCGACATACTATGTGACGTGGAACGCTGATTTCTACCCCTTGAATGCCACGATCATCATCGAAATCAGGTATTCGCACTCGACTCAGGGAGACTCCGCATTTAGTTCCCCCAAGACCGACAATAGTTACGGATATATCTCTCTCCACATGGAGGACGAATGGCTACAGGAGAAACCGGAAAATGCCTTGACCCTGTACATCATTGAGTTTGAGCCTACATCAGGACATCGCGCCAGTGCGCGGCAGGGCCCAACGATCACGCTGCATTCGAAAACTGCTGACCACTACAAGCCACCGCCTGCAGTCCCAGTCAATAAGACTGCCCTGTATATTGGGCTACCTGTGGGCCTTGGGGTTTGCATCTTGGTCGTAGCTGGCCTATACTTTGGCATGCGAGACCGTCGACGAATCGGCCTCGGCAATGTCATGGGCAATCGGCGAACTGGGTATGGGATCGGGAAATCTAAGCACCAGCTGTTGTTGGGGAGTGAGACCGAGCTAGAGAGTCCCGGCAATAGTTTGGATGTAGAACGATACAGCGAAGATTATGACTCGGGCCAATCGGAGATGTATAGTGAGTTGGAGCGCACAGCAAGCTATGCGTTCAAGCGGGATCCGTCCAAGTTGAAGAGCTGGCAAAAATGAGAATCCTCAAGTGATGCATTATTGGTCCCATGAACAAGCCCACGATGAAGTCATGGGATATCTATAAAGAGTGGGTTCTGTTTCTTTTTGGGGTTGTCGGGATAGGTAGGCAGGGATGCAGATCTATACCATCCATAATAATTGGGGAGATGTGAGTGGTTCTTCAGTCCAACCAACGACCGAATGGCAAAAACAAATGACGGAGGGAGGGCGGTGTCGGAGACCGCCGCGATGATCCAATTATTCCGGCGGTATAAATTATTCCTAGAGGCAGTTACCTGGTTAGTTAATCAAGCCAAAAGAGCATTGACTGATTATTCAGTTCGAGGCGTCTAGATGATTGTCCCTTTTCTCCCTTAGTCGATAGAATTGGATGATATTATTCATCGTCCCTCACCGAGGTATATACATGCCGATGTCGGGTGGAAGAAATAAGGTAAAGTCTTTTTTAGTTGGCTGCAAGAACACCGAACGACACCTTAAAAGGAAATTCTAATTGACACCACCATCAATGTAAACCCCTCGCATAAGAAGAATGGAGTTAGTTTTTGTTTTTTTTTTTTTTTTTTTTCCCTTTCTCAAAACGCCCAGGGGAAAAATGAATTAGGTGGCTTGGAAGCGGCAAAGTGATTGACGTAGTGGCAAAAAGAAGAATCGAAGGAATGGTATCTTTACCATTCCCGGTGGAGAAGTCCTAGGACGCTGACTAACCCCCCGAAATTTTCAGTTATTGGCGGCACACAACAATGCAGACCGCCCGCTCTTCTTTTTCCCTCGATGACTCTTCCTCCGCTTCTTCAAGAAATCTCAGTAAAAGATCTGCCATACATATAAACCACTACATTCCTTCTAGATTGTGAGTCACGAACTGGTCTATTTATATTCGCACACCTCGTTCCCCAATTTCATCATCATAACCATCCATTGTCTAACATTTTTTCTACAGTGTTCTCTACCTCCTCCCCCTCTAGATATTCCCAGATTTACCCCACTATCTATTCACAATGTGTCCTGGTGCAGACCAAGAGCCCAATGGGCATGCCAACCCCCAGCCTAACGGTAACGGTATGGACCTCTTATATATCTTTATAACTTCTTGTGCTGGTGTCGTGTGACCTTCAAAAAACTGACTTGTTCTCCGAACCCCCACAGGTAGCCATCCCGGCTTCACTGGTATCGAGACCCGGCAGAACCCTCACCCCGCCGCTTCCCGGAACCCTTATGGTCACAACGTTGGTGTCACCGACTTCCTGAGCAATGTCTCCCGCTTCCAGATTATCGAGAGCACTCTCCGTGAGGGCGAGCAATTCGCCAACGCTTTCTTCGACACCGAGAAGAAGATCGAAATCGCCAAGGCCCTGGACGACTTCGGTGTTGACTACGTGAGTCATCCCGACACACCTTGAGGGAGTTGACATACTGACCGTGATTGTCTATTACAGATTGAACTTACGAGTCCCTGTGCTTCTGAGCAGTCGAGACTTGACTGCGAGGCCATCTGCAAGCTCGGTTTGAAGGCCAAGGTACATTCTTCCCTATGTTTTAATTGACAGCTTAGACCTAGCTCTAACTTGACCCATTACAATAGATCCTTACTCACATTCGTTGTCACATGGACGATGCTCGCATTGCTGTGGAGACCGGTGTTGATGGCGTGTAAGTTTCGCCTTCGCTTTCGCTTTTTTTTTTCTTTTTACAAATCCTGACACTCATGTTAGTGACGTCGTTATTGGTACCTCGTCTTACCTCCGTGACCACTCCCACGGTAAGGACATGACCTACATCAAGAACACCGCCATTGAAGTTATCGAATTCGTCAAGTCCAAGGGCATTGAGATTCGATTCTCCAGCGAGGACTCCTTCCGCTCTGATCTCGTGGATCTGTTGTCGATCTACTCCGCCGTCGACAAGGTTGGCGTCAACCGTGTCGGTATTGCTGACACCGTCGGGTGCGCTTCTCCCCGCCAGGTCTACGAGCTCGTCCGTGTATTGAGAGGTGTTGTGGGATGTGACATCGAGACTCATTTCCACAACGATACCGGCTGCGCCATTGCCAACGCTTACTGTGCTCTGGAGGCTGGTGCTACTCACATCGATACTTCCGTCCTCGGAATTGGTGAGCGCAACGGTATTACCCCTCTGGGTGGTCTTATGGCTCGTATGATGGTGGCCGACCCCGAGTACGTCAAGGGCAAGTACAAGCTCGAGAAGCTCAAGGACATTGAGGATCTGGTTGCCGAGGCCGTTGAGGTCAACATCCCCTTCAACAACTACATCACCGGGTTCTGTGCGTTTACCCACAAGGCTGGTATCCACGCCAAGGCCATCCTGAACAACCCCAGCACCTACGAGATCATCAACCCTGCTGATTTCGGCATGACGAGATACGTCCATTTCGCCTCTCGTTTGACTGGATGGAACGCGATCAAGTCGCGTGCTCAGCAGCTCAAGATTGAGATGACCGATGCCCAGTACAAGGAGTGCACGGCCAAGATCAAGGCTCTGGCTGATATCCGTCCTATTGCTGTTGATGATGCCGACAGCATCATCCGTGCTTACTACCGTAACCTCAAGTCGGGTGAAGATAAGCCCCTCATGGACTTGACGGCTGACGAGCAGGCTCAGTTTGTTGCCAAGGAGAAGGAGTTCGCCGCTCAAGGAGTCTCGACCGCATAAATGTGCCGTCTGTTGTTTTCTTATAGTTTTTTTTTCCCTTTGTCTTCCGTGCATTTCCATAATTTCTGTGGCTCCTTTGGGTCTCTTGCAAATGATCCAGTTGGATGAATGTTTTAGCTTTTGGTCATCTTTCCTTAGCGGTTTCCTGGCAAGGAAAACGTTGGATTTTTCTTATGATTTGATGTTGATTGTTTTTTTTTTTTTTTTTTTTCTCTTGTTCATGTGTCATGTGTTTTATGGGGGTTTTTCTAAAAGTCTTCTTTGTCCCAGAAGAAAAATCAATGGGGAGAGATTGGTGTTTGGAGGAGCGATGGTCCTCTGTTGTGGACCTTGTGTATATAGGCCGACCGTTAAACGGAACGACTGCATTTTTATACAAAGAATTTGAATGCAGATACTGATACTCATTATCAATGTACTTTAGAGTAATGTTGATAAATTGAAATAAATCCATGATAATTAATTAGGTAATTAATACTCTGTAATAATAGCTTCAGGTTACCTCTGAGGAAGGATCATGCCATTAACTCATGCTGCATTATTAACTTATTCACCTGCCTTGTTGGATTGGAAGCTCTTAAGGTTATGCATGCATGTGGCAACCGAGGCTAACCCAAGGTTTCCACTACTTCCGGCAAACACCCACTTCTTCCTTCTCCATTTCCACTCATCCACTGACTAACCCAAACGAAACCACCTAAACTAACGACATCATTCCCTCATTCTCCCTGCTGGTCGTCACACTCCTATTGTTCGGTCCTTTCAGGCCCTTCCTTACCCTGCAAATCTCATCACCATGGCTTCTTCTATCCTTCCAGCCGCCTTGCAGAACAAATTGCTTGGCCTAGCCCGTACGCCAAACGCGCAGCTAGCGGCCTTGAATCTGGACCTGTAAGTGGAGGAGGATCATCGTCATTTTGACTCGTTGCTCCCCGCTTGAAATAGAGTCATACTTTGGTTCCATCTATCTAACCGTCGATCGCTCGAAAAATAGGCTTCGCAACATCGTGTTTATTCTTTTCATTTTCCGCTATGTCCGCAAGACTTTCTATTCCCTACGTGGCTACGGTCTGCTAGGCAGTCTCCGCAATGTCTTCGCCGCCTTCCGCCTCTTCTGCTACTCCGTCTTCTTGCGCTTTCCTGGAGTTCGTGGCCAGGTCGACAAGCAGGTTTCTACCGCCATTGAGAATCTGGAATCGAAGCTTGTACCGGCTGGCCCCGATGTTACAAGATACCTGACCCTCCCTAAGGAGGGATGGACACCGGAGCAGATTCGTACCGAGCTTGAGAGGCTGGTGAACATGGAACATACTCGATGGGAAGACGGTCGCGTCAGTGGTGCGGTGTATCATGGTGGCAAGGATCTTCTGAAGCTTCAGACTGAAGCCTTTGGACAATTTGGTGTCGCCAACCCCATCCATCCCGACGTGTTCCCTGGTGTGCGGAAGATGGAGGCGGAGGTTGTGGCAATGGTGCGTCATCTCTGTATCTGAGCTTAAGGCCAGCTCCAAGTCTCATTCTATCGATCATCACAGGTCCTTTCGTTGTTTAACGCCCCCTCTGATGGCGCCGGTGTCACTACCAGTGGCGGCACGGAGTCGATTTTGATGGCCTGTTTGGGTGCTCGCAACAAGGCATATGCGGAGCGTGGAGTGACGGAGCCTGAAATGTAAGCCTACTCGGATTCTTGGGTCTTCCAGGTGCGCTGATCTGTACTGACACATCGGGTAGGATCATTCCGGATACAGCCCATGCTGCTTTTATCAAGGCCTCCAACTATTTTGGAATCAAGCTTCATCGTGTCCCCTGTCCAGCCCCGGAATATAAGGTTGACATCCCCGCCGTCCGTCGACTGATCAATTCCAACACTGTTCTGCTTGTTGGATCTGCCCCTAATTTCCCCCATGGTATTGTGGATGACATCCCCGCATTGTCCCGCCTTGCCACGATGTATAAGATTCCGCTCCACGTCGATTGCTGCTTAGGATCCTTTGTTATTGCATTTCTTAAAAAGGCAGGCTTTGATTCCCCCTATGAAGAAGAGGGTGGTTTCGACTTCCGCCAACCTGGCGTGACTAGCATCAGCGTGGACACCCATAAGTATGGTTTCGCGCCGAAGGGTAACTCTGTCGTTCTGTACCGCAGCCGGGCCTACCGCAGCTATCAGTACTTCATCTACCCTGATTGGTCAGGTGGTGTTTACGCCTCGCCATCCGTGGCGGGTTCTCGACCCGGTGCACTGATTGCGGGCTGCTGGGCCAGTTTGATGAGCGTTGGCGAGGCTGGGTATATCAACAGCTGTCTCGAAATCGTCGGTGCTGCCAAGAAGTTCGAGGTGATTATTAATGAGCACCCTGTGCTTAGCCAAAACCTTGAAATTGTTGGAAAGCCCATGGTTAGTGTAGTTGCGTTCCAGAGCAAGAACCCTGCCGTCGACATTTATGACATCGCGGATGCCCTGTCCTCGAAGGGATGGCATCTCAATGCTCTTCAGTCCCCAGCTGCCATTCACGTGGCGTTTACTGTTCCCACGTCCGCTGCTCTTGACAAGCTGACCTCCGACCTTGTTGAGGTCATTGGAACGGAACTTGAGAAGGCCGAGGAGAGGAAGCGCCAGGGCAAGTCGTATGTTGTGAAGCGTGGAGATACAGCGGCTCTTTATGGTGTCGCTGGCAGCATGCCCGATAAGAGCATTGTCAGTCGACTGGCCGAGGGTTTCCTAGACACTCTGTACAAAGCTTAGACAGGGGTGTCTTCTTCTTGACCCCTTCTAATCACATTGTCAATAAGTCCACTGAAGCGAGACCTTCCCTTTTGAGGCTCGTTTACCTATACATACACGATAGCGGTGTTTTATGGCGTTTAGGCTGAGGATTACATGCGAGAACTTCACCAAAGATATTCTTGAAAAGAAACTGGGAAACAAAGCCAGAAATCAAAATCTTTTTAGTCGTAAAGTGCTTCGTACCCTAATATAACATGGTAGAATAATATATCTATAGTACAATGAATTTCTTGCAGACGACTGGCCAAACCGACTGGCCCATGAAAGAAAAACTCCAGATTGGCCTCGGAAGTAGAGAAAAAAGAAGAAAGAAACACAACATATAAGACACCGCTTCATGCAATAGGAACAATACGAGACCTTCGAGTATCCCCCCCCAGAAAATCCATATGGACTTCCACGAGCCCTAGGTTCCATGCAAGCCCAACCTACCAATAACCTAGGCGTGGTGTGTCGGAAGCAAGCCAGCCAACCAACCGATCGAGATATTTAACACGCCAAATCTCCCAACCCCGAGCCCGGGAAAAAAAGATACTCAAGTGCCGATGAAAAAAAAAAGAAAAGTTAAAGGTAAGAAAGAATAGGATATAACCACCACTGGATAATGGTCTAGTAGCCTCTCTGCTCCTTCCATTCGGCCCCCGATGTCTTTTCAATGTAGTAACCCGGGTCAGGCTTCCGCTCCAGACGAACCTCCTGCTTCGTTAACCGGCGGTCCACCTCCTGCACGCTGACGATTTCCTTGACTTTCATGATCTGACCGGCGACCGAGGGAGAAACGGGGTGGAACACTTGAGCCATGCGCTTTTTGAGGCCGAGCGCCTTGAGCACATCGGTGGTTCGGCGGGGGAGACCGATTGCGGACCGGACAAGGGTGATGCGGAAGTAGCTCATTGTGGAGGAAATTGTTTTTTTGAATGAGAGGTTTTCCGGATGGTGTGGAATAAATAAAGGTAGGGAGGTGATTGTTGTAATATGGTATTTTTTTTTTTAGTTGACGGGGTGGATATGCGGTGCGGTGGGTTTGAAACGAGTTCCGCGCGCAGGAGAGGTGTGGTATGCGTGGGTGGAAGGATTGAATACAGAATCGATACTCCTGTCGAGATCTGTGAGGGAGGAGCAATAGATTGGGTTGATTGATTCTGAGGTTTTGATAGTAGTGGTAGTACTGGTTGGCGATTGACATGGCGGGAATTTTGGCCTCAACTTCCCGATCGAGTCGGGCGGAGAGTCACGTGCGGCGACATTCTGCCGCGACGGTCTCCGGGCGGAAGATGAGATGGAGATGATGCTCCTGCAACTGTTGTGGGACGGAGAACTACGATTGACGCCAAAGGTCTATGCCTATATACCAACGACAGGCCGATTGACTCCTTGGAAGCGCGGTGCGTTTTTGGAGAGGGAAGGACATATACCATACACCTGACTCCATCTCTACTATTGGCCTGTGAAGAGATACTGGGACTCCTTACTTGCTTGTCTATACTTTCGCTTCGTTTTAAGCCTTTTTTTTTTTTTCGACGGATTCAACCGGCATATAAGTAAACCCCTCGGTCGACCCTTACCTGCGTCGATATCCTTGCTCGTTTTCTCGTCGTACGTCACTCGCTCATGTACCCGGAACCATGGTGCGAGGAGCCGATACAGATGCCACGGTGGCTATGCCCAAGTTGGAAGATATCTTGCGCCATCCCGAGGATCTCGATAAGATCTTGGCTCTGAAAGCCGAATACTCGCGCAAGAAGGCTGCTGTCGACTCTCAGCTACGGGAAGGCCTGCGGGGCCAGTTGGAGACGGTGCAACGGAGCATCAATGCGCTTACGGAGGGACAGCGGCAGGTTTCCAAGACCAAGGATGAGCTTCAAGGGATCGATAAACTATGCGCTGAGTCGCAGACCAGCGTCGATGACTTTTCGCAGATCGACAAGCTCGCTAAGGTCCAGCGCAATTTCGAGGCGACGTTGCTGATGAAGAAGGGGCTGGAGAACTTCGATGAGGATCTCGCCGAGGTCAAGAGGCTTTTGGAGGAGGATGACGATGATATCGAGAATCAGCCGAACCTTCTTCGCGCTCATATGCAGATCTCAAAGCTACGGGATTTCCGGGATGAGGCGATGGACCAGATTCGGAAGGCGGGGGATGAGAGCAGTGCAGCTACGTTGGAAGATTATTTCCAGGGGTTGGATTCGGTCATCGACTGGTTTGATGATCATCTTGGAACGGCATGTATCAACCTGATCCCGCTGGTGCAGACGGATAATCGAAGCATGGTGGTGCGGCTGGGAGTTGTTGTGATGAGCGAGGAGAAAAACGATGAAACGGTTCGTGCTTTGCAGGAGGCGCAGAAGGACCATCAGGATCTGGCTGGACGGTTTAAGTCGATGAACGTCGGACCCAAAACTGTGCGAGGCTACAAGGACAAGTTCTTGCAGGCCATTGAGTTCTACGCTCAGAACCAATTCGAAACTACCAAGGAGGAGTTCTTGGATAGCCCGGACAACCTTGACAAGAGCTTCCGGTGGTACTTCAATGATCTTTTCTCGGTCCAGCAGGGCATGCAATCGCTGCTGCCGAAGAAGTGGAAAATCTATAAGACATACACGGGAATTTACCATCAGATGATGCACGACTTCCTGGTTGGGTTGATCGAGGATCCAGAGCTACCGGCCGACAATTTGCTGTCCATTCTCCATTGGAGCGAACGTTACTACAAGAAGATGGGCAAACTTGGATGGAAACAGTCTGATCTCAAACCGAACGTCCTGGATGACCGGGAGCCCGATTTGATTCGACAGTGGCAGAGCGTCATCATTAAAGCGGTGGACGAATGGATGGACCGAATTATTGGGACTGACAAGAAAGGCTTGGTCGAACGCATCCCTGACTCGCTGGATACAAATGCCGAGGGGTATTTTCGGACGCGAACGCTCCCCGACATGTGGCGTATGCTGCATGAACAGGTGGTCGCCTCCAGTGCGTCTTCTCGAACAGACGTTGTCGAGGGTATTATCGATGCTATGTTCCGGGTGCTCAAGGGCCGCCAGACAGCCTGGCAAACTCTCATCGAAGACGAGTGCGCCAAATATAAGGCGCCAGGTGGTGATCAACTCGACGGACTGCAGCTCCTGCAGGATTGGCTGGTCGCCGTGGCCAACGACCAGATCGCCTGCATTGACGACAATGACGAGGCCGGCCAGTTTGGGTACCTGACTCGGTTCAAGCGTGATTTTGAATCATCTGTTGACCAGACGTACATGATCTCGCGAGGCATGCCCGAGCTCGATGCCATCCGTGATGGATACGTGGACCTGAGTACCTATTGTCTTACGCAATTTGTGGAGTCGATCTTTGCCGTCGATCTCCGAACGACCATCCCCGACTTCTTCACCCCCAAATGGTATGGGGATTTCGCCGTCAAACGAATCACCTCGACGTTTGAGGACTACATGAACGACTATTCCCCAGTGTTACACCCCTCCCTCACCGATATTTTGGTGGAAGAGTTGTCCGATGAACTCCTGATCCGCTATCTCTCATCCGTCCGCAACCGTGGGGTCAAATTCCGGCGACATGCGGATCCCTATACCGACAAAATCAAGGACGACGTACTCACCGTATTTGCCTTTTTCCAGAAATACCCCGAGTCCTTTGCAGGGACGATCAAGACGAAGTGGAGACTGGTCGACTGGCTTGTGCGGCTGCTGGAGGCCGAAAAGGGCCCTCCCCTCGTTGCGGTCTATGAGGATTTCAAGACGGAATACTGGGATCTCCAACTGACGTGGGTGGAGGCCGTGCTTCGCACGAGGGATGATTTTGAGCGGAGCATGATTAGTGCTGTTAAGGCTAAGGCAGCCGAACTCTCGGTGGAGCGAGGTATGGAGACGCTGATGAGCCGTGTGAGATAGGCTTTGCGGCACGGGATGTGTATATTTTCTTTGTTTTTTTTCTTGCTTTTTTTCTCTCTTTCTTTCTTTTTAATATCATGTCCAGCGTGGCGTTGGGAAAAATGGGTCAATCTATTAGCTAGGAAGATTGTAGTTAGGAGGTAGGTCAGATAGGTAGAATATATCCAAATGAAAAAGGACTATCTATCAACCTGCATCTGCATCAATTATTCTGGTGGGGAAAAGAGCGAAAAAAAACGCATCATCTTCCACCGCTCTCTCCTCTCTCTCTCTCTCCAACTCTCCCACCTGATTCCTTCTCATGCACTCCTACCGTTGATCGTCCAAGCCATCTCTCCACATGCTCCAACGGACGAATCACACCAACACAGGAATGTGTAACGTGCATTTTTATCCTCGTGTATCTCGAGGTCAGGGTTATTCCCAGGACAAGGTCATCGTGAAACAAACACCGACATATCACCTGCCATCGTGGGCCGAAAACAAAACCAAAAAGAAAGGGACCCACCAACATGAACAAATCGACAGGGATTCTTGCATTTGCCCGGGTGAAGACCCGCTCGACGTTCCAAGCATTGGCCATCTAGATTCCTTAAGACCTTCTGGATGTCGAAAGGAGTCTCGGGGAAGATATGAAAATCCTCCGGGATAGATGAAACTACATCGTGCTAACGATAAAGGGTTATATTTCGAAGATATCCCCGCATTTTTCTTATTTCCTTTTATATCTGAAAGCCTTCCTCCTAGGGGATTTCGGGAAGGGATCAGAGAGGAGGGAGACCACTAGTTATTGGACTCGGAGGATTTACGATGGGGGAGGATATCCGATTGCACCATCTTAATCAACCAGCAAGGCTGTGATCTGTTGAGAGTCCGGTTTTTTTTCCCACCTTTATTCAAGGAATCACATCCTGAGAGAATGTCGACTGCCTTGTTATACTACTGGGGAAAAGAGAACCATGTGTTACCTACCTGAAGAGGACAAGGCTCTCCAGCCTTGAAGATTTGGAACCTGTTTCATCTCTGCATTTATTTGAGGCAGTGCAGCCTAAAGCCGAAGGGAGTGGGGGAAAAGGGGGGGTGTCAGTTGGTCATGGTAGTACATGATCATGGTCATCGTACTTCGTTTTGGATTCACTAAGCCTCTTCTAGAAGTTCTTGGTTTGACAGTCTTCAGAACTTCTTGTTCCTGCCTTTGCTCAGATCTTGAAGCAAGTCGTGTCAGCAACGGAACAATCATCGGAGACCGGGGGCAGCGTCAGCAACCAAGATTTGGACAACCTTCGATGGGGGAGGGGATCTGAGGCTTTGTGTGCTCAGAATCTGTTTCCCCCTCCATTCCCCCTTGGATTGCTCCTATCAAGAAGAAGGCTTCAGCCTCACCGGTGCCAAAGGGGATCAGATGGCTGAGGGTTTCTAAAATCCGCGCCAGCCACCATCCCAGATTGAACATTTCCAATGGTAAGAGAGGAACCTTAAAATGATCAGTGAGGATACTTAAATCCGAGGGAATTGAATCTTGTTATTATTACTCCTCCTATTATTCTGATGTGTTATTCTCACGATGATGAGCACAGCCTCGTATCTCTCCATCATCCGCCGCAACTAGCTTGAATCCTGTTTCCACGCCAAAGCTCCACTAGCCCCCCTGTTTTAAAAAGTATTCCACTTTTTTCTTTTTCTTCCCTGATTTGAACTTAAAAAGGATGGGATCTAACTTTCATAAGGCAAGTCTCAGGATGAGCGGAAACAGCTAAAGGAACAATTTTGCCCCCAAAGACGGGAATGTCATTAAGAGCCTCATAATTCTGTTTGTCAGTGTGTATAGGGGGGGGTTGGAGGAGGGGATGATAATAATAATAATAAATTATCGAATAAATTATCGAATACATTGAATTAAAATGAATACAAATTATCAGCAGGTAGGTAGGATTGTAAAAGAATGCCCTGGGGATGATTGATTGCCCTAATTCACTTTATTTTTAGGAATCCCAACAAAACAACAGAGTCTCCTCTTGTACGACATAATAATAATAATAATAATAATAATAAGAGTTATTATAATTTACCCAGGGCAAACCCAAAATAATCATAATCATCGTCATCATCATGAGAATGAGGCTCTACAACCATCATCGCTCTCTTGTCTTACCGCAGTGGCCGCCACCGCCGGAAACGAACAAAACCTTCCACTAGTTTCGCATTCCAGCCGCTTTTCAGGACGCACGACGATCACTATCATCAATCACCCGACTTAGCGCCTGGGCCTTTGCATGTCTTGAGATAGTCCGGTCGCCTGGAAGAAATAAGCGCAACCAATTGTGCATTGGTTGCGCTACTTTAGGCTTGTATCTCCAGTGTTACTAAACTTATTGAGGCTCAACTCACCAACTACTACTAAATACCCCCTTCCCAAGGACTACTCTCTGCATCAGGACCCCATGGACCCAGATTTGCTTCTTGCCCTCCTTAGTGTTTGTGTCTCTCTCGATTGACTGCTGGATCGTCATCGTCATCATTCTCCTCCTCCTCCCTTTCCCCTTTGATCGTGGGTGATCAGGAAGAAAACGGTGGTAGCCTCCAACTGCTTTCAGATGCTCTTACGACCTACCATATTCTATTTTGGTCATGACGGATATGACCAAAAACTTGGATTGCATCCCTTACGATGTTTTCTACCAGGTAGCGTCGACCCTGGACTGTCATGATTTCGTTCATCTCAGTCGAGTCAATCGTGCGTTGAATGATTTGATGCGGAGCGAGTCAATAGCTCGGAAAACCGTTGAGGTATTTTTTTGCCCCTTTTTTTTTCTTTTTGTTTTAAAATTCTCTTGATATGGCAAAAATAAACCCCCCACTAACAAAAGGTCTAGAATCATCTGTTACACACCAAGGAAGGACAAGAAGCAAGTCGGACCAAATCCGGGTATCGGAATGCAGTGGGACGACTTTTTGATATTAAGGAGGCGTTTGCCACTGCACAACCTTACTCTGCATCCGTGGTAGGCTATGGGGATGCTTTTCTGTACAGCGGAGGCTCTCTTTCCTATATTTTCAATGATGAAATACGAACCCTAGATGTACACGGGGCGAGCGAAACAGAGCAAGTCCTGAACATCCACAGTGTGCTGTCACGCGCCATCCCCGGATGTAATCCGGCCAACGACACGACCAGGGTGTCACTAATGCACTACAGTCATGGAATACTGGCGTTCCTAGCGGAAATCGTAGAAAGACGAGAGGCCTGGCTACTGGCCGTGGATATGCGCCGGAAAACCAGTGGTGGGAAGAGCGGCCGGTTGCGATTACGAACCCAGCTCCAGTCAACTCGCCGATTGTTTGTTCGACACAACAGTCGATATCTCTACTATGGGACGCATTCGGCGTTGGGCTACAATGGATATCCTCATTGGGCGGTCAGTTGTGTGGACTTGACAACGGGCCTCCATCTGACCCAGAGACCCGTCGAGTTCAAGAATTTCGCGGGCAATGAGATGGGCCAGACGGTTTGCTTCGAGGTGGATGAGGATCACTTGTATGCGGTGTCGACATTGGTGGATTTCGAGGAGGAGGAAGTCGACTGGACCTCCTATTACGTTTGGATCTGCCTCGAGCCTGGCGCCGATACGGGCTGTGTGGAGACAAACCAGATCTGGCGACGACAACATCGCGAGGGCCCGATCAACGACACATGGTCGGACCTCTCGCTGCGGCGTGACGAGGCAACCAAACGCCTGATGATTGTCGAGTGTCGCCGGGAATGGCTTGCTGGGGGGAGTGATAACTGTCGCACGTATTACATGCAGCCTCTCCCGTCCCCCAGCGACATCGGCCAGGGTAAGCTGCAGCGAGGCTGCGCCTCACGCCGACACCCCGTGGCTGCCCTTCCAGATGAACCGTTGGTCAAAACCCTGGATTCCCACAACAAGCCGAATTACGAACCCGAGCGCAAGCGTCTCCGCCAACACTACCACCGCGAGTACCAGTTGGACGAGGACAAAGCCCTGCGCCAGGACTTCATCCTGGCCAAAACCAAATTCCGCACCTACAACCTCTCGGCGTCTACATTTGTGGACCTGGTCAATGACCCATGTCCGGATCCTGCGCGAAGCCTTCTGCCTCAGGATCGCCTGCGTCTTAGGGTGGCCTCCCGCAAACGAAAGTGTCCGATGGACGAGGAAGGCAAAGCGGGGGACAAGGGCCTTCTGTACAAGCCCGATTTCCCTGAGATGGAGCATAGCGAAGAGCGGTTTGCTGCCCGCGGTGTACAGCTGTGGCCGCCAGATCATGCGCCGCGAGAACTCAACGAACTTCTCTGCCCTTCCAAGCGGATAGGCAAAATACAGGCGATTGCTGATGAGCGATCCATTGTGTACTCAGTAGATCAAGAAGGCACTAGTAACCCAGGCAGTCAGGCCATCATCCTGATCAACTTTGATCCGTCCCTGAGACTCCCGGGGTTGAAACGGCTGGCTCTGACGGATCATCCTCTCCACAGCCAGGAGGCCACCACGACGACGGACTTAGGCATTGACCGGCCGTGTATCGGCGATATCAGACAGGAAAGCCCCGTTATTCATGCAACCATGGTCAAGCGGAGGGCGAACCAGGCCGTGCCATCTGTCCGGGAGGAACCGGCTATGTACTTAAATATACGACGTGGCTATTGGCTTCGATGATAAGTTCAATACGAACGTACAGTACTAATAAAAACCTCCCTCTCTGGTGTAAGCAAATCAGAGAGAGAGAAAAGGATCGTTATTATGCAGAAGAAAAAAATACGAACGCCAATGATGAATCAATTCGCTAGTTTCTAAGTCTCGTAAAAAAAAAAAAAAAAAAGAAGTTTGCTGACAACTGACTGACTGGCTTAGAAATGCTTTTTTGGCCTACCTCCTAACTAACATTATTAGGCAATCTTCACTGCCACTGTCGGACAAGGTTGTGCTCTCTCTCCCCCTTGTCTTCCTTCACGGGGTTATCACCTGGACCCCTAAGATCTGACCTCCGTCAACGTGTTGTGATACGGATGATGCTGACTGCAGTATAACCACGGGGGTATTCGTCCTTTACCTGGCTCCTGGTGAAAAGAAAAAAAAGAAAAGGAAAAAAAAAGAATACTAAGCTCCGCAAGCTTGCGGAACTTCCTTGCGATGCGAACAGCTGGTTGTAGGTCATAGGAGATCTCTTCTTATCGTGGCTTCAGATGAACAAGAGCCGGAGATACATAACATATTATTCGAACCATCCAGACGCAATGGAAGAATGCAAATTGATCAATCATGTGGAGTGGGACACTATTAATTAATTTCCGATGGCCCTCGTGGTGATCCAACGAAGAGCTTTTTATATCGAAGACAAGACTCCCTTCCTCCCCCCCCAATTTCGTTTCTCGATTTTGATCTTTTTATTTTAATTTTATTTTGAAAAATTTCCTTTCTCTCTCTCTCTCCCTCCCCGAAACCAAAATAATCCCAAGTTTGGCGCAAGTGGAACCGCCCGATCGACGATGAGATTTGGTTCGACCGACGATCTCGAAAACTTTAGCCTCTTAGTGGCCTTCAAGATTGAATCTTGGGTCCAATCGCTGAAGAAGAGGAGGTAGTTTCGACTCGCCAAGGTCCCACAAATCTCCTGTTCGAGCATGAACCCTCCTCGATGGACCATGGGTGAGAGAGAGAAAAAGCCCCTGATCTGGCAAATCTCAACACAATCTCTCGATCATCCGTGATCAACCCGGATGTGACTGACGGATGATCAAGATGAGGGAGATTGGAGGAGATAGATACAGATGATGTCCTGTCCTCCTTCAAGAACTCCTGTGAACCCAAGGAAGAATGAATGAATCTGGACTCTAGAGAGTGAAATTTACTACTGCTCGATAGATCGATGTATCCACTCATTAGCAGGGACCGAATGGGTCATCATCTCATCTCTCTCGACGTGCGGCAATGGAACCCGGGATGATCGATCTCTCTGGTCCACCATTTAAGTCTCTTCCCTCGTTCTGCATTCTCCTCTTCCTCCTCCTCTCACTCCAGTGTCTGTTCCTTCCGTGTATGTAGCCATGTTTCTGCGCAATCTGTGGCTTGTCGGCGCATCATGGGGTCTGCTGGCCGCAGCCCTAACACCTCCCAGTCAAGACTCCTGGTATGACCAGCCCGCCAACATCAGCGCCTACCAGCCGGGTCAATTGATTCGCGCTCGTCAGGTCGCCAACCAGCTAGAACCCTATGTCGCCCTCGGGATGCCCATCGAGGTCGAAGTGGTCCACCAGTACCTCTACCGCACGACCGACAGCCTGGGCAAACCCGTCGCCGCCGCCGCCACCCTCATCGTGCCTCACAACTCCGACCCATCCAAGCTGCTCGCCTACGAGACCTTCTACGACGCCAACAACCCCGACTGCAGCCCATCCTACACCCTCCGCCATGGCTCCTCCACGGCCTCGCACTCCCTCCTCCCCCAGATGACCCAGCCCCTCGACCTCGCCTTCCTCGCCGCCGCCCTCAACCAGGGCTGGTGGATCATCACCGCCGACTACGAGGGCCTCGACGCCCAATTCGCCGCCGGCATCCTCGCCGCCCACGCCACCCTCGACTCCGTCCGCGTCGCCCTCGCCGAAGCCCCCAAGCTCGGCCTGGCCCCGTCCCCCCGCTACGCCCTCTGGGGTTACTCCGGCGGCGCCCTGGCCGTCGAATGGGCCGCCGAGCTGCAGCCCTCCTATGCGCCGGAGCTGCGCTTCGAAGGCGCGGCGATCGGCGGCCTCCTCCCCAACCTGACCTCCGCGATCGATACCATCAACATGGGCCCGTTCTCCGGCGCCGCCTTCGTCATCCTGATCGGTCTCGCGAAGGCGTACCCCGACTTCGACGCGTGGGTGTCGCAAAACCTCGTCGAGGCGAGTCGCGACCAGTTCTACCGCGGCGTTGATAGCTGCGTGCTCGGCGAGTTCACTGCCGGCGTGCTGAGCGATGTCTTCCGCTTCTTTTCGCGCGGGAGGCCCGCTTTCTTGGATAGTATTCCTACGGAGTTGTTTGGCTCGGCGGGACAGATGGGCACGGTGGCTACACCGAAGATGCCGATGTATGTGTATAAGGGTGCGTTGGATGAGATTAGTCCCATTGCCGATACGGATGCGTTGGTCGAGAGCTACTGTGCTGCAGAGGAGGTGAGTATTGAGTATCATCGCATTCTGCTCGCGGAGCATATGTCCACTGCGGTGTTTGGTTCCACTAGTGCCTTGCAGTGGTTGGCGGATCGGTTGGATGGGAAGCCTCTGGTGAATCCGCGAGGGTGTGTGACGACTACTGTTGCTTTGGTGGAGCTGAAGAAGGACTCGTTGATGTTTGCGGCGTCGGAGGTCTGGTCGACGCTGACTTCGGTGCTTGGGGGGTCACTTTAGTATAGACTTGTTTTTTTTATTTTATATATAGATCCAGTAAATACTACATTAATATAGATATACATACTACGAATGATTTACTACATCTAGACTTACAATGGCCTACATCAACTTGAAATCATAAAACAATCAATTTGATTATCCAAACAGCATTTCATTAACAGACGCCAAACACATGTGATAATGATTACCCATGCCTCGCAGTCCGACATTATTTACTCATCATGAGAGACCCAATGACCCGTTTACGTAGAAATATACAAATAACAATTCCCCCACCACTCCGACAGATCGAGAATTCAAGCCCGTTTACAGCATGAACATGGCTGCCACACCGAGAGCGCCGAGGACACCGCTGCCAACGACTCCCTTCTGGGCAGCCGAGTCAGAGGTCTGCGAACCAGCAGGGGCAGTCTCAGTGGCGGAGGCTTGGCTGGACTGGCCGTTGTTATCACCGCCGTTGTTGCTGTCACCGTTGCTGCCGTTGCCGTTGTTGTCACCGCCATTGTTATCGTTGTTGCTGTCACCACCGTTGTTATCGTTGTTATCATTGTTATCCGAAGACCCAGTGCTGGTAGCAGTACTAGTCGTAGTCATGGTGGTCTTGGTGACTCCAGAGTTCTACACTCTTGTCAGTATACAAGCCCACGCACATACGAAAATGGAGAGACTCCTTACCGTGCCCGAAGCGCTGCTCGTCCCCGACGCATCCGACCCCGTCTCGGTCGTGGCATCGCCCGACTTGGTTCCAGTGGCCGTGGATCCAGAGCCCGCACCGCCGGTGCTGGAAGAAGAGTCGCCGCTCGCAGTGGCGGTGGAAGATTCGGCGCTGGACTTGGCATCCGCTGTGTAACGAGAGGTTAGCTTGGGATGGAACATAAAAGAGGGGGATGAGATCACATACTGCCTTCAGGGCAGGCGTTCAGAGCGATCTGGACGACGGCGGCAGAGTCCTCATCAGGACAGGCCTGAGATGTGCAGTCACGCACTCCGAAACGGTAGTTATCCGCGTTACAGAGACAGGTCTTATCGCCGGCTTTGCAGCCTAGCTCGGAGGCCTTGTCGTTCATGTTGCTGATGCACATTTGCTAAAAGGGTTTGGGGGGTTAGCATTGGATAGTAGTATTTAGCGCAGGGCATAGAAGGACAGAACATACTGCGCACTGGCCGACGGATACTTCGGCGACCACCAGGCTGGCGGTGGCCATCAGGGCAAGAGAGAGAGCAAAGGTCTTCATTGTGGTGATGAGTGGGTGGATGATGAGATTAGAAGATTATTAAATAAACTGAAAAAAAAAAATTCAAATTCAAATGAAGCAATTGCAATGATGGGATATGGAAAGGAGGGAGGAAGAAGAGGGGAGGGGGATGTGAGCTGGTTTAAAAAGACTCAAATCCTGGAGTCCATGCAGAGGAAAATTCCATGGATAAGATTTGTTTATTTTGATTTATTATTGTCAACGTGGCTAGGGATCCTGCCGGGTGAAGTCATCGTGGTGATGACCCTTCCAATCCAATCAAACCAACAGCTGCAAGGTGAAAAAGGGAGAGAAAAGAAAAAAGGAAAGAAAAAGAAACAAAGGGATTGCTTCTGAATGGCTGGCTTGATGAGTTCGATCCACCCCTTTGAGATTTACGGTTTATTCCATGGATGATGGGGGTTAGTGGTCGATAGTGACTTTTGTTGGTGTTGGCGATCTGCTCTGCTCTGTTGCCTATTTCCTAATCGGGTCGAAGCCCTAATTGACCTTCTGAGTTATTGCCTCTTGTCTGTCTGTTTTTCCTATATTTCTTTGGACTTCCCAATGGACAAATTGATTGCCTAGGTCAGTAGCTAGCTAACTAACTACGAACTAACCAACTAACTAATCCTCCGTATAAACAACTGTAAACTCCATCCTGCATCCTACGTCAGTGACAGCGTCAGAGTGGCTGCCCTACCACATCCAGATCAAGGCACTGAGCCTGCAGCGATCGGCACTGGATCTGAACCGCCGATCGTGATTTGCGCATCTCAGTGGCTGATCCCTTCCCTCAGCCACTAGACCGTCCCTAGTGCCTTTTGCTAGTCTCAGCTCATGCGATTGTGGAGAAAGCTGCCCTTGAAGTTGATTTCCCGCCACCCAGAAAACTGGGAAATCCTCTCCTCTTCCTCATCATCATCATAGTTAATTAATATGACTGCCTGGTGAGGATGCACGTCCTCGAGAAAGGCTGGAGGAGACTGGGAAGAAGGGGGCATTACTCAAGGTTTTTCATATGTAGGGATACTTGAAATCTCATTTGTGCATTAAGCCGATGATTTGACAAAGCTAAAATCAAAACTCACTGATCATGTTACATGCAAAAAAAAAATTAAAAAAGTAAAAACAATTGAGTGATTAATTTCGATGGGCATGTCCCCGAGGCCCAACATCGGGGATTTCTCCACGACCAGAGAAAGAGACCCAATTTTTGGTCTCTATATCAGTTAGGCAGCTGATGAGTCCCTCGTTAACGGACTTCTTCTCCCTCTCGTCTCCGTTTTATGGACCTGTGGCGGTGCATGGCGGAATTGGTTTCCTCGGTTGGTTAGTTAGTTACAGCCACGATGAACAGCTCAGCTGGTAAAGATGCCTCCTCACAGGGTCTCGTGTAGTTCTCTCCCTTGCAAGAACCGTCTCTTGGTTTCATTGTTGTTGTTCTCATGCAACAGTGCACATCTGGTGGAGTCCGAATCTCCAATCCAATCAGACACCCTGCATGGAATATGATGTATGTTGCGCCCGTTGATGAACAGCGTTCCAACGAAACAATCAGACTGCTTGCTTGCTGCAAGGGAGGTTCTCTTCCCCTCTTCTCTTGGGGGCAAGGGTAGGCTACAGCCTTATCAAAATATGCAAGCCAAGTCATGATCTCATCGAGGTGGGCAGGAATCTGAAGGATCCTTGCTTGATGCCGTTGGATGGGCTGGAAGGAAAGCCTGGCCGGTTCGATGCAGAGGCTATAATAAGAACTTCTCGACAGGATTAAACTTCTTTTTTTCCCCCTCGTGCGTCTGTCTGCTTGGCACACAGATTTTCTGACTTCCTTTTGAAGATGTCTTGTCATGATGGCTAATTTGGTCCACATCAGCTGGGATCCAGAGGGGGGATGTCCTGAATAAAGAGGAAGGGATCTAAAAATAAGAAACAGATCACCTTGCAGAAGTTCTACTTGACTATTCTCTCTTCTCAAATACTCCCTGACTGACTGGTAATAATAAGAATAAGAATGAACTTCTCTTATTATATATATATATATATCCTTCGGCAACTGGCGCGGCGCTAATCAGGGATCCTGGAACGATGGACTCGCCACTAACGCCCAACGGCTTTTGTCCAGGTGGACACAAAAGATATACTCTCTGGCTTATTATTCGGCAATGCAAACACGTTGCCATGGCCCTAAGAAATCTCCTCCCCCGCAATTATGCGATGTGGTGTTGCTTTGCCGATGTCCTGTCGATTTCCTCCCTCTAAACTGCGTCACTTAAACTTCACATCCGATCAGCGATCACCGACCCATAAAACACCATGTCGATCGACCACGCCGACGACCCCGTCGAGGTCGATACCAACGAGCCCGCCAGTCTGCATCTATCCAGCTCCAACACCTCCCTCAGCTCCACCGTCCAACAATACGAGTTCAAACACGGCCGTCGCTACCATGGCTACCAAGCCGGCAGTTACCATTTCCCCAACGACCAACGCGAACAGGACCGCCTCGACATGATCCACCATCTCTACTACCGGGTCATGAACAACCGGTTATTTATGGCCCCCATCGACCCGCGCGGAATGCGCATCCTCGACATCGGCACCGGCACCGGCATCTGGCCCCTCCAGCTCGGGGATGAGCACCCCGGGGCGCAACTGATCGTCGGGAATGATCTGAGTCCCATCCAGACGGCGTGGGTGCCGTCCAATGTGAAGTTTGTCGTCGATGATGTCGAGAAGGATTGGGTCGAGCACGAACCCTACGATTACATCCACTGTCGGTACATGGCGGGGTCGATCAAGGACTGGCCCCGGCTGATCCGGCAGTGTTACGATAATCTGAAGCCGGGTGGCTGGCTCGAACTCCAGGAGAGCGCCAACGTCATGTACTCGGAAGATGGCAGTCTGCAGCCCGGGCATTACATGACCAAGATGATGGATGGGCTGATCGAGGCGTGTCAGAAGATTGGACGCACGATGGACCCGGCACCGGACATGGAGAACTGGGTCAAGGAGGCTGGGTTCGCTACGGTCCAGAAGCATAAATTCAAGATTCCCGTGGGGAGTTGGCCCAAGGACCCGCGGTTGAAGGAGTGCGGGAGCTTCATGCGGGTGAATTTCGTCGAGGGGGTCGAAGCCTTCACGGCGTCGTTGTTTACGGAGGTTTTGGGCTGGACGCTGGAGGAGGTGCAGGTGTTGAATGCTGGTGTGCGCAATGAGTCGCTCCGCAATGATGTTCATGCTATCTTTGATTTCTTCGTGTTTGCCGCTCAGAAGCCGCTGTGATATTATTATCAAGTGGTGGGTACAAAACAATGACAGTCCTTGATATTCAACCCGTAGACTCAATAATAGGATGTCTTTTGGAAATGGCTAAGCCCTAGACAAAATTTAGTCATAGCATCCACCCCCAAAGATTTGGTCATCAAACCCGACACAGCCATCTTTGTAGTGCATATAATGGCAAGTTCCCCCACTGCAACGCATGCCTCGCACGATGTAGTAGTAGCCAGAACCGGACACCTGCCTGAACCAGCCACCACAGGCACCATCGGTGGTGCACTCTTTCCCTTTAATCATGTCCTTGTCCATACAATAACAATAGTGCAAATATCCGCTGCAGTCATCGGTATGCTTGCATAATTGTCCATGACCTGATGTGATGGGCTCTCCACAGGTTCGGACCCCCTCCTCAGAGATCTGGCACTTGAGGCCTTCATTGCAGTTGTCGTTGGTCTGACAGATATCCCTTTTGACGCCTGCTTCTTTGGTGCCGCAGCGTCCAAGCGGGCAACGGTTACTGAGACATTGCTTGTTTTCGGAGCAGCTTTCCCACTCGGACGATCTAGCAGCGCACTTATTGGCTTCATTGCAAAAGGCCAATGTATCACTACACAGAGACTGATTCTTGGCGTCGTAACAGGCCGTGTCCAGTTCTCCATCGGAGAGACATTTGCCATTTTCACAATATGTACCAGGCACACAGCCTCTGCCTTGGCTGTAGTCACAGGGCTCCCCAAGGTTATTGTTCCGGGTGCTTGGAGGGAGACATGTATAGCCAGCACAATGCCCAGAAGAACATTCACCAAAGTTGGAAGACGAGCAAGGCTCTCCGACAGCTTTAGATAGATAGCATTGTGATTTTTTTTTTTTCTTCTCCTCTTTCTTCTCCATCATCCTGCAGCACACAGTATGTACCCGTGGGACAAACTTGCTTGTCCGGGGGACAGTCGCGTGAAAAACATAATAGATCGAAACACGATGATCCCAAGCATTCGTCATCATATCCACAATCTTCACCAATATATCCTTTCATCCAACAGTGGCCGTTGTCGCAAAGATAATCGGTCGCACATGGTGTGGATTCACTACAGGGTATTGCACACTTGTCCTCATAGTTGCAATATCCAGATAAACACATTGCATATCTGTAACAAGTTTGGCCAGCCTGACCTTTAGGCTGGCAGACTTTGCTGTCCCCATGACAGTATTGATCCCCCTCACACTCATCATCTTCCTCGCAGATAATGAGGCCTGGAGGCTTGGCAGCACAAGATGCAGGCTGAGATATAAGATTGCAATATCCCGACTGACACATGGCATGTTTGTAGCAGCGTCCATCGATGCCCAGTTTTTCACGACACCCATCATAATAACAATATCCGTCATGTCCACAGTCCTGGTCTTTATCACAATCAAGACCCAAGACTTGAAAAACAAAGAGAAGAAGAAAGATCAATCGCAAGAAGTAGCCCATTGTTTTTGATGGTGACGGGTTTGGAGGGTTGTGGTGAAAAAAAGAAGTTCTCGAATTATGGATTGAAGGCAGTATGGATGTCCAACTTACGAGAAACAACCCCCGTTGGATGGGGATAACTCCTCTCTTTTTATGGCAAACGCGTCTAAGGGGTGAATAGGTCAATGGTGTCATGAATGATTGAATCATCTGATACTGTTGGTCCGCCGAGGATTCCTCTGCTCGAATCAACCCTTTTCCAGATGTGGTATTTACACTTTCCTGCAACCATCCTGACGGACGAGAAGACTCGACCTGTTGTTTTCGTGAATGTCGGTACTACTGACTATCCCGCTGGCTGTTCTCCCTGGGAGTCTGGAGCATGTCACAGTCAAACCTAGTCGATGTTCACAGACGCAGCGAGGATACAATGTGGTATGACGGATATTATCCAACTCATTCGATAGTTTGGATAGTCTTTCGTTGTTTTCATTGTGAGACGATGAGCTTGCTAATGGACAGGATGGTTTAACCGGATTGGGGTAAAGAAAAATGGAAAAATCCATAATGGCATGCTGAGGAGAAGCATAACATGAAAGCTGGTTAAGGAGCAGATGCATACTTTCCAAAGCCATGGGGTATGTTTCCAGGCTTGCAAAAGATCTCCCCCATCGGATCATCCATTCCGTCTGTTTGTAGATACCTCTTGGCATGATCCTGGCCCCGACCCTCTCTCCTACACTCTCCGTGGACAGGAAAACCTAAATCTAGCGTACAATGTAGAAGCGCCTACGGTGGGAAGTCGTGGTCATGAGATTTTCAATTTCATGTGAGACAGGTACACAGACAGGTCATCTCTGGGCAGGGTATGTGCCATAAGAAAGAAGAAGTCTGGGGATGCATCTTTTTCTCAGCATCCAATTAAGTGGGCGCGGTCAATTGGTTGGAAGGACTGAATATAAGTTCGAATCTTATGATCATAAACTTTACAGCCACGTACAGTAGGCATTGCACTTTCACGGCGAATACCCTTTGGAGACGACATTGTGTTAGACCCTCTGTATTACATTTAAGATAAGACATTGGCCGGTATGACGAGAGTGGGATGATGAGTTTTATCTTGGACAAAGATCAAATTGCCTGTTGTGAAACTTATCATCCTTTCCCCAGTTGCACATCATAATACCCCGGTACATACTTCTGGGTTACGCTGAAGCAACGCCTCCGGAGAGGATGACACCTGCAATCTTCCGAGAGATTGTCAACTTTATTTTCGCAAAATGGGTTGATTCACATGCCGAGAGAGGTGGCCTGTTGTGTATCCTCTTGTTCCACTTCTATATCTTGAAGAGGCGAAAGAACGAAGAAGAGATAAACTATTGATCTAGACTAAATTGAAGGTGTTGGGAGTCAAGGATAAGATGATGGATGTGACGTCATTATAGCACACGTGATTTGCTTACTTATCGCCGTGCATATGACTGTCTTGGCACTCTTTCCTTCCTGTCGTCCGCCGTCCTTCAGGAGGAAAACGAACTCCGGGGAAATGGCAGTTGAGACCCGTTCATCCGGAGGGATCTTATATTCTAATATTATAGGGGAGTGGATTTAGGATGTTCATCCGATTAATTCATTAATTTATTGACGAATTATTAATTACCTAGTATCATTATTATTACTACTCAGTACTATCTCCCTACAATCAAATACACCGAGGCGCGGATTAACCAGTTGATCCGGACCGAGCCGAGGTCCAAGAGCCCGCCAGTTACTCGATTCGGTCGGCCTCGTGCGTGTGCTCGGCTTCGGCCGTCTTCCTTTCGTTCTCCAACTTTGAGAGAGCTCGACTAGTAAACTAGTCTATTTGGTTTTTTTTTTTCTCTAAGACCTCTTTCTGTCTCTTCTCACCTTCGTTCTCTTTCCACTCAATTCCCATCCAATATACACTCGTCGTTGTTCCTTTATTCTACCAGCTCTAGCTGATCATCTTCTCCGCATAGAGGAGGACTCTCTCATTCTCTCATTCTCTCGTTCTCTCTCTGCCTTTGTGTTTAAACTCCCCCGCTCTCCCGGCTCCCCCCGCCATAATGTCGTCCACCTCCGCCTCTACCCCCGAAATAATCAACGACGACATGAAGGTCGTCGATCAAAAGCCCGTCAACCAGACCATTGCCCAGCTGCGCTCGCTCGCCGCCGGTGCCGCCGGTGGTGTCTGCGCCGTTGTGGTCGGCCATCCATTCGACTTGGTCAAGGTGCGCATGCAGACGGCGGAGAAGGGCGTCTATTCCGGCGCAATGGATGTCGTGAGAAGGACGATCGCTCGGGAAGGTCTTGCACGCGTAAGTTGTTGTTCTTGGACCTGATTTCATCTTGGTGTATGACATTGATTAACCTCCCCCGGCGTATAGGGTTTGTACGCTGGTGTTTCCGCTCCCCTGGTGGGAGTTACCCCCATGTGTAAGTTGACGCTGACCCTGATCTGACAATAACTTAAAAAACTGACCCTCCCTTGTAGTCGCCGTCAGCTTCTGGGTATGTGTCTCACTTCTTGTTGTGTTGAGGTGAATCCGATCCGCCTTCCTAACAATCCTCCCAGGGTTACGATGTGGGCAAGACGCTCGTCAGCAAGTTCTCCACCGTGCGGGTTGAGAACAACACCCCCCAGTACACCATCGGACAAATCTCTGCCGCCGGTTTCTTCTCCGCCATCCCCATGACTCTGATCACGGCTCCCTTCGAGCGAGTCAAGGTGCTGCTGCAGATCCAGGGTCAGAACCCTCCCCCTCCCGGCCAGAAGCCCAAGTACTCGGGTGGTACGGATGTTGTCCGCCAGCTGTACAAGGAAGGTGGAATCCGCAGCGTCTTCCGCGGAAGTGCCATGACTCTGGCCCGTGATGGCCCTGGATCCGCTGCCTACTTCGCCGCCTACGAGTACATCAAGCGCACCCTGACCCCCAAGGATGCGAATGGAAATGTCACCGGAGAGCTTTCCATGCCTGCCGTGTTGGCGGCGGGTGGTGCCGCTGGTATTGCCATGTGGATTCCCGTTTTCCCCGTTGATACCATCAAGTCGCGCATACAGAGTGCCCCTGGTCGCCCTACGATCGGCGGAACCATTCGCGCGGTCTATGCCAGTGGTGGTATCAAGGCCTTCTTCCCCGGATTTGGTCCTGCCTTGGCCCGAGCTGTGCCGGCCAATGCTGCCACCTTGTAAGTTCTGCTTTGTATAAAAAGATTTTATATATAAGAGGTCCCTACTAACCTCTTGTGATAGTGCTGGTGTTGAGCTTGCTCACAACTTCATGAAGAAGATGTTTGATTAGATCCGTTGCTCTGGCAAAGAGAGCTGACTTTCTCTTGACTTCTTTATTTTTATACCTTTTTTTTTTTTTTTTTTTCTTACGGCGTTTCCTTTTCCTTCCGATTGCGGGTTGCTCTTTTTCTCTTAGATTTTGGGAGCATTTGGCCAGCCTGAATATTCTTTCTCTTGTTAGACTGATTGATGAATTTCCTGGTTTGTGTTAGAGTGAGTGAAATGTTACAAAAGAATTTCCAGTAGTTTATTGTTGTTGCTAGTACTGGCATAGAAGAAGACCAATCGGGGAATTACATCATTATGGTATGAGCAACTTAGGCAGATTGGAATACAGTTTACGTTCTCTACTATTGGTCTTCTGCGCCTTCGAATTAATCAGATCAATCTTATCGCATACGGGTATTCTGCCATTCATTATACCGTGACTAATCAGATATTATGTTAGCATATATCTCTCTGTGACGTTCGGGGTTTATTACGTTCAATAAATCCTCCCGCCACATCTATAATCTAAAAATATACAAAAAAAGAAAATAATTATAATCGCTAGCTATATTTGCTACTCAATAGACATAACTACATCATCCACATCCGGAGAACTATCCAATAAATGAAACGGGCGACTCGGAAAGTAGAAGGGCATGAAAGTAGAAAAGTATGTGCAGGGGGAGGTTGACTAGGCTATCATGTACGGCCAAAAATGCCTATCAACTCGATTCGGGCGCTCATAATCACTTGTTGCCAGAGCCAGAGCTTGGAAGGGCTCCGGCATACACCTCGGCTCCGATCAATAAACCGAAGAAGACAATGGCACCCAGCTGCATGGCAACAACCTTGGCAATCACCTTAAAGTAGCGCATCCGAGCGGGTCCATCAAAGGTCGTCCACGCATCGCGAATGCTTACCTTGCCGCTCCCACCCAGAATCGACGGGGTCACCTTACCACCAAAGGAGCGATCGAAAGGCACGATTGCCTCATCCTCTTCGGGCAGCATCGACGCCGCCACGCGGATGACAACTGCCCGGACAGGGATCGAGACCAGGCCGCACAGCAGCAATGGGCCGGACAGTAAGAGCAGCGCGAGAGATAGAGCACGGTAGGATGGGGCGTTGACATGACCGGAAGTGAAGTCGATGTCCTTGAAGCCCCCCAGAGCGACGATCGCCACCATAGGGAGGAAAAAGGTGGCAAGAACCACAACCTGTTCCAGAACCACCATGGGAGCGAAGTTGACCCAGGCCTTGTAACCGGGGATACGTTGGTAGAAACGCTTGGGGGATGGTTCGGAGATGACAATATGGATCCAGGCGAGCTGTAGGTTGGCCAGGAGGACGCTGATGATCAGGCCGACAATAAAATGACCCAGGAAACTATCTACTGGCAACGGAACAACGCTAGATACGATGCTGTATAGAAAGCCCTGCGCCGCGGTATAAGCGAGCAGCGCTTTGAACCCGCGGAAACGGGACCAGTATCCGGCACGGGTGCGCAGATGCTTAATGGTAGTACGCAGCTTGCTGGTGATGGGCTTGGGACGGGCGGCCTCCACGGTGACGGGGTCGATGGGGGCGGCGGGATCGACAGGCTTGGTAGGATCAAAGTCGGTATCGATACGGACGTAGATGTCGGGGTTGGTTTCCTCGATGGCGGCGAGACTAGCTACGACCATACCGTAGGTGTATTCGATCTATTGTCATCAAGTAAGCGAGAGGTCCCGGGGCAATACACTGGTTGAAATCAAATCATACCTTGAATAGAGCAAAGAAAGCAGCCAAAACAGTGAAAAAGAAGAGGCCGATCAGCCATCCCGAGACATGGATGGAAGGTTGTTCGGGGTCGGAGGCGAGCTCCATACCCCGACGAACCAGGGAGGCAGCGAACATGGTTGTTTTTGTAAGCCGATGGAAGAGAGGAAGAAAAGGGGAAAGGGATAGTAGAATAGTTGGATAAATTTAGATGGATAAAAGAGAGAAATGAAAAAGAGATGGAGAGAAGGAGGGTGAGATGAAAGAATGAGAAGGAAGAGAGAGAGAGAGAAGGAAGAAAGAGAGAGAGAGAGAGAAGAGGGAATTAAGAGGGAGGGACCCCAACTAGGCAGGAATGCGGCTGTGAACTGAACAAGGCTCCAACACCGCCCGGCGGTCTAGATCCCGCCCTGATAGGATCGCTTGCTTTGACAACGTTTAGAACGGGCATGGATTTTAATCCCGATCATCCGATTGCCAATCAATGATTTTGAGGATAATAATAGGTGCATAATAATTGTCTCATCCAACAATAAATTATAATCAGCGACTAGAGACATCACTGTAAGCAAGGCTTCAAATCATTAAGATTAGCAGGTGAATTACTAACTATCGACCAAGCAAGCAGTACTTTTTAACTACGAGACACTCAACCTATATATAATCCAATAGTACTTCACTACCTAAATTACTCCAGAAGCTTTACAGTATTTACCTCCTCCCCACTCTCCTGTATACTATTACTACTGTGAGGAAAGATTACCTACTTCTGTTTTTCATCTTTCTTTCTTTCTGTATGTAATGTTATCCAAGTACTGCATGAGTACCTTTTTGGTGCGAATACCACCTCGGAGGTACCTTTCGGGAACTCCGCCCTGCCAGAGCGCCCCGCTCCCCCCCTCCACACTCACCGCCTTCTCTGTGTTTCATTCATTCGTCGTTCTTCTTTCTCAGTCTTCATTTTCTCTACTCTGTCTCTTCCTCCTATACTCCCCCTGACTGGAATCCTATACCTTCTACTATTCTTCATATACGGGGTACTCCTCTGCATGCTCACCTCACCCTCTCTTTTACCTACTCCTCCCGTGTCTTCTTCCGTCATCCCGCTACACGATGGCGACTACCGCTGCAGGCCGCATGCTGTCTCGACAGTTGCAGCAGATGCAGTCCGATAAGGATATTCCTGGAATCAGCTGCGGATTAGTAGACAGTAACGTGTTTGAGTGGGAGGTGATGCTGATGATCTCGGACGATGTCAAGTTATACGGCGGTGAGTACGATTCCTGTGAGGAGGGAGAGGAGGGGGTTGAGATATATCACAGAAATACATATGAAGACGACCAGCGTCGATAAATGTGACCACTACTAACAGAAGACAATCCTCACTTCTAGGAGGCTTCTTCCGAGCCCGCCTCTCCTTCCCGCCAGACTACCCTCATATGCCGCCCAAGATGAAATTCGAGTCCCCTCTGTTCCACCCCAATAGTATGTCCCTCGCTCTCTCTCAAGCGGTAGAGTTATCTATGCCGAAAGGATCATCCGCACTGACCATTTTCCCACTACAGTCTATCAGAACGGCGATGTCTGTATCTCGATCCTTCACCCTCCCGAGGAGGACAAGTACGGCTACGAATCCGCTGCGGAACGCTGGTCCCCCGTGCAAACCCCCGAGACTATCCTACTATCGGTGATTTCGATGCTGTCCAGCCCTAATGACGAGAGCCCTGCCAACGTGGAAGCTGCCCGGTTGTGGAGGGAAGATCCGAAGGAGTTCAAGAAGCGTGTCCGCAAGTGCGTCCGTGATAGTCTCGGGGAGGAGTGAAGTGGGGGAGCGGGGGGTTGATTGCTCTGAAATGAGGGGGCTTTGCATACGACTGCCATCTTTTTCTTATGATATTCGGTTCAGCACGATACATTCAGCGGCCAGCACGCGACTGTCTTATCTTGCTGCCATATATGGCTCTTTTGTCTTCTTCTTTCCACCTCATCGGGTACTATGTGTTGTTTTGTTGGTGTTTCTGTGCCTCTCTCTCGTTCGGAGTCTATAATCTCGGTCACGGAGTTATTTTTAGTTTGTGACTAGACATTTTTATCTTGCACATTGGCTGATTGGTTGTTATATAACTGTGAATTTCTGATATCTATGGAAATGTTTCTTGGAACCATGCGAGGCATGTAAATCCTGCGGACGTAGGAAGGTATGTGTGTGTGTGTGTGTGAGTGTGTGAGTGTGAGAGAGATGTATGCAAATATGGGGATATGCTTCTATCGCAAGCCATGAGACTCGGGGGGTATCTATAATGAGGGAAGATATTCGTATATCAATGGATTATGTTTGCTTATTCGCTCCTTTCCGCAGCGAAGGGAGGAAGAAGCCCGGGTGGCAGACAGTGAGGGCCAGGATTGCGAGGCCAATCATCCTGTGCAGTGTTAGGGTCGAATGGATCGATTTGAAAGAAGAAGAAAAAAAAAAAAGAAGACTTACATCCCATCGAGAACCAGGAATTCATCTTCCTTCTGCATGAGGGGATTGCCCCATCCACCAGCCATCTCAGGGATACTTTGATACCGGGGGTGGTCAGTTATAGAACCTCCACAAAAGCACCCAAAAAGAAAAAACTCACCGATAGATACACCGAATCAACACGGTAAAATAGGCGAAAATCTCCGCCACGACAATAAACAAGACATTCTTATGGCGGGCGACATTGCCGAACTTCTCCCCAGACAGCCCCGAGCCATGTCGAATCACGCGAATGAAAAACTCCAGCCCCAACACGCCACACACCGACATCGTGGCGACCTGGAAGGCAATACCCGCGATAATGATATTATTCCCCGCGGTGAGCAAGTCGAAGTTCGTATTCCCCGCGGCGGCGGCAACACCCCCTCCAGCGGCCTGCAGAATCAGCGATCCAATATCGCATCCGATGAAGATCCAGGTGAACAGGCGTGGTTTGAGGCGCGAGTGCTCGGCCCCCAGCGAGATGATGATATGCTTCAGGGTGAGGTAGATGCCGGCCGCGACGAAGGTCGGTGCCAGCACCAGACACACGATCTGCAGCTTGAAGGCGCTTTCGTCCCAGGGATTTGCGTGCATTAGCACCCGGCCTACGTACCCGGCCATCTCCAGAATGGCGCCCACCACCAGTGCGACCATCAGGGTCCAGGCACGGTAGTAGGTGCCGACGCCGATTTGGGCCACCCCGCAGACGCCGAAGAAGGCAGTTAGGAAGACATTGCCGCCGAAGTTGGGGTAGTAACCGTAGGTGGTGGCTTCGACGGGGCAGCCTGGGCCTACTTCGCTGCAGGTTCGGTAACTCATTATAATGTAAATATGAAGGATCGTCGAGAAAAGAAAAGAGAGAGAAGGGGGGGAAAAAAAAAGAGTGACAAGAATAATAATATAAGAATTAGAATAATAAGGATCAGATAGGAGGGGGGGAAAGTCGAAGAAGCCCTAACAGGTCCATGTTCAAAGGATGCGTCCGACCCTTTATCAGAAATCCTCATCAATCCTCATCAGTCACATAATTAATCTAATAAGATCCAGAATAATATTTTAGTTCCTGTCAGACCCTTCGCTTCGACCCTTTATTGGTGCGTTTTCGCTCTCGTTCTCGTTTTCGCGTTCGCAAAGGCCCCACCGTCCCATATTAATTCATGTTTCTTCTTCTTCTTGTCTTTTCTCCTTCTGCTTCTTCTTCTTCGGCTTCGGCTTTGTACATATCCGATCTCGGCTGTTCTAGATAAGGTTGGATCGGAGATGCATAATCTAAAAGAAGACGTCTCTCTCTCTCTCTCTCTCTCTCTGAAGTTAGGGGAGATGTCTGACTCCAAGCGAGATGCTCTGGTTTGCCGCAGTGGAGAAACGCTTGGAGTGATCCACTTGGCAACAAGAACCAGCATTTACCCTTTTCTGGAGAAATGATGGATTCCCCCAATGGGGCTTAGAGTCGCCGTCGGAACATTCCGTCGGTGTCGGTCGAGAACTTGATCTATACAGATGTCTATGTCTTGTTCATGTATCACATTCTTCAACGCATATCTGCCTGAGTATGACTTAATCTGGGAGGAACGACATAATCTCACCACTCCTTATTTACCTATACGAGTTCGGACTTCAGGTATCTGGGGATGAAATCATGGATTCAAATTGTCCGGTGGATGATAACACTAAGATTCAATTTTCCTTGATATTCTTGACACCATAACCACCACCACCCCCAGCTCACGATGGATTGAGATCGGCTGATATCACGGACAAGGATGGACGTGAATCTTTGAAATACATCGTCTGCATCATCCACATGTTGGTCAGCACTCATATAGCCAATCTGATCGAGGAAACATCACATACTGCCCGCTTAACAAAGGTTGCCCATCGGTACCCACTGTTTAATGGCGGCATTCATGTGTATTGAGATCACACATCCATCCCAGATGACAGTCTTCGTGTCTATTGCAGTGTTGAGAGGACGCTGGGGTGACAAAGATAGCAGTAGTCACGAACAATAACGTACTGATCGCAAATTGAAATAGACGCATGGGGAAGTTGTTCAAGGTTCTTGTTTTGTTTTTTTTATAGATTGAGAATCGGGGTAGGTTTTTGAAACAAATTATTTTTCTTTGACAAGGCCACGATGGCGAGTTATTTATATGCCGTCCAACGGGCTATTTGAAGACTGATGGGCTAATGTTGTGTGACACCCTCCCCTGCATGTTGAGGATTTCGTGTAACCCTACTCTCCTCTTGTAGCTGGAGGGTCACCAAACCGGAGTAATTCAATAAGGAGTCTTCTCCATGAAGTGATACATGTGTACTTAAGAATTATATTCAATCGAAGCTGACAAACCATGCTCCCCATCACGTGAGCCCCAAGCCCTGACCACGTGACTCTCACCTCTCGTCTCCAAATTGAACATCTCAACGATTCATTCATTCTTTATCGACTCGAATAATCAGCAACAATTGAATCCTCTTCATGGATCGACCACGCCTGCCTCCTCGCAAGTGTCGGTAGCTCCAGGGGTCTTGGAGATGCCACCGCGGAGAACCCATACCAAATCGCGGAATGGCTGTGACCAATGCAAGAAGAGACGTGTCAAGGTAACTTTCATGACGAGTCAACCACCTACGATGTATACTAGTATATGGCTAACCTAGCTCATTCTCCAGTGCGATGAGCAAGGTCCACCATGTTCGAACTGCGTGGCCCGAGAGCTACCATGCACCTACCTGAACACCCCCGTTGCTCGAACTCTGGCACATTCATCATCCCCAGCAACGCCGCTCCACACTCCACACCCCTCGGCGCCATCCCCGGATAGCTCGATCATCACCCATCACCATGCCCTGGGTCCCCGACCAGCAACCTCCCCGGACGACCACCATTCGCGCCGGCAGGACCTCGAGCTGATGCACCGCTTCTCCACGGACACCTACCAAAGCCTCTGTAATAACTCGCTCGACCAGCATACCTGGCAGATCACCCTCCCGCGGAAGGCCCTGGAATATGACTTCCTCATGAACGGCATCCTCGCCGTGGCCGCCCTGCACACGGCGGCCACCACCAAGCCCCCCGAGGCCCTGTCCTACCTCGACGCCGCCCTCGAGTACCACAACCAGGCCTCCACCCCCTTCCGACACGCCATCGACAACATCACCCCGTCCAACTGCGATGCCGTCTTCGCCCACTCCGTCATCACCACCGTCATCGGCATCGCCCTGCCGCGTCTGACCGCCGAGCGTGGCGAACACTCCTCCATGACAGAGAACATCGTCGTCGTCTTCGAGCTCCTCCAGGGCGTCAGCAAGATCTTCCGCATCGGCCGCTCCTGGTTCCAAACAAACCTCTACACCAAGAGGAAATTCTTCCCCGATGAGCCCGCCAACACCCTGGACCCCGACTCCCAAGACGCCCTGGACCGATTGGCCACCCTCAACGACGCTATCGTCGCCCCCGTCGACCCCGACCAACATCGCATCCTCCAGGATGCCATCTCCCTGCTCCATCGCTGTTTCGTCCGCTATCACCACTGCCCCGATGCTGCCTCCGTGCTGTCGTGGCTCGCCGTCGTAGACAAGGAGTTCGTCCACGCCTTGATGTCGCGTCTGCCACTGGCCATGCTGGTCTTGATGCACTGGGCCGTTCTCCTAGGCGGCTTGGACGGGAAGCTCTGGTGGGCGAGAAACTCCGGTTCTGCCCTCATTTCGGAGTTGTTGGTTGCCTTGCGACCCGGCGATGCCACTTGGGACGCGGCGAGACTTTGGCCTAAGCGAAAGTTGGCCCTTGGAATGTAGTCGAGGCCGAGAGAGGTAGGTGATGCAAGCAACAACATTTCCCGGAGGATGCAAATCATATACCTCCCCCCTCCGCCCCCTGGTGTATATATTAGATTCTTGATGTAAATCATTCTTCCCCATACATAGGTACTTAGGTCAGAAGAAAGAAACGAAACTGCCATACACTCCTGGCATGATAATTCACTTATACCTGAATAGCGCATAATCTATGTCCTAAGAATAGTATCAGCTGCCATCATTTGGAAAATTTAGTATGAATCTACAGGATGGGATGCAAGCTACGAATCCCTCAAAAAATACCGCCCAACCGTGGATTGATTATATTAACAGTGCATTTCAGCATATGTGTATGTAATTGACCAAAGAAAAACCAAAATATGTGGTTAACTCTTGTTCCCTCCGCCACACCAGCATCGTCCATCGCCCTCCCGTTCCACCTGCACGAGAATATCCATCCCCTTTTCTCGTAGGAAATCAACGGTGCGTTGACGGACATCTTCAAGATCGGCGCCCCGTGCAGCAATCACGTGGATGACGCCGAGGACGTTGGGATTGTGCTTTTCATGATCGTGGTCGTGGTCGTGGTCATGATCATGGTGAGAATGATGGTTATGGTGACTGTGGTCATGTCCGTGGTCATGGTGACTATGACTATGACTATGACTGTGGCTATGGTTGTGGCTATGGCTATGGCTGTGGCTGTGGTCATTGGTATCGCCGTGACTGTGACCGTGACTGTGACCGTGACCGTGGCCATGATCATGACCATGGTGATGGTCATGTCCGGAGGATGCTCCAGTATCGTCCAGCCAGAACTTAGGTACAGTGTACCCTGCCACTCCGCGGAGGGTACTGACCCCAGCCAACGTATCGCGTAGATTGTATTCGATGTCCGCGGGCAGTGTGAGCAACAGAGATTTGGCTGTGCTCGTAACAAGAGGCACAGCGGAGGCGAAAATCAAAATTGCGATTAAACAAGACGCAATGGGATCATACCCAGCCCAGCCGGAGTAGTGAACTAGTATAGTGGAGATCACTACAGCCACCGAGCCTAAAGTATCGGCCAGAATGTGCAGGAAGATACCGTGCATGTTCTCATTTCCGTGCGAGTGCCCATGGCCATGATCGTGTCCATGTCCATGGCCGTGCTCGAAGGACATGATTCCGATGAGGTTGACGACCAGACCAGCGACACTAACCGCCAGCAGTTCGCCAAGTCTGTGCATCTGGCTTCCGGATGAAAGTCTTTCCACCGCTTCATAGATGATTTCAATGCTAATAATCCTGGAAGTTGTCAGTATCATATGCGCTAGATAGAAAAGGAGACGGCGCTCACATGAGGAAAATGCCATTGGCGAACCCGGACAATGTATCCACCTTTCCATATCCATACGGAAATCTAGCGCTCGGGGGCCATTTGCTCATGACAGCAGCACAAAGTCCAACGACAAGGGCTAGGCAGTCGAAGAACATATGGATGCTATCACTGAGAAGACCCAGGGACCCTGTGATGAAGCCATAGGAGAGTTGTACAAGCATGAAGGAGAAGTTGAGACTGGTTCCATTAGTGATGATTCTGCCTGGGCCAGAGAAATTTGAACATACACCATGAAGTAGAAGATTCGGCGAGAATCACTCGCCTTGACAATGCTATACAGCAGTGGGTATGGCTCGCTGTATCGGATAACAAGCTTTGACAGTTTCGAGGCATCGCTCTCATGGTGGTCATGATGATGGCCGTGGGATGGAGCATGTCGCATGGAGCTATCGTCAAACCTCACTGCGAAGAATGAAATTACGGCAACAGTGCATCGGAAGAGATAAGCCACCTGTACCCCTGCCTGCAGAGGTGGCGCACAGAGTAGAGCTGCACCGCCAGTCGATACGGCCAGGCCAACCTTGGAAGGAGACCGTATATGGGCGGGCGCCACAGATGTTAGGGAAAGCGACAAGGCACCTGCAACAAGCAGCAGTTGTACCAGTTGCGAAATCTCAAAGAACAGACTGCCAGATAGAAATACGGTAACAACTCCGAGAAGAAGGCCAGAAATCGTAATTAGCACTGATTCATCGGGTGATATAGCACCCAATGCACACAGGTTTGAAGCATTTGGCTGAGACATCTTTCTAGTTACTGTCACGCCGAGACCTGGAGTGTCAGCAACGATCCCCGAGAACGGAGGTCGGATCACAAGAATCGACAAAATCAAGGCTATGTGCCCCATATAACAGTTGGGCTCCAAGGAAGGGCTTAATCCAAGAGAGATTAGTAGAATGACAGCGCCAATCAATGCAAGAGTCGGTTTTCTTTGGCTGAGTCGTGCCTGCCCATCAGTCGCGGGATCCTGCATAATGGTCGGCAGACCAGACGCGAACGCGAGGAGCAGGGTGAACGCCACAAGGTACCCGCCAGCCTTCAGCGCCGCATAAACAGGTAATGCTATAGATAAGATTCGTAGAAGCGCATTCTTAAAAGTACTCGCGTTGGGTTTGGGGATTATGGTAGCGGAAGAGTCTCCGCTTCTAACCATCTGACCGCATCCAAAAATCACCATTGTCAGGGCGGTTAAAGCACATGTTCTTAATGCGATTCGATCTAGGTGTACATTTTCCGATACCGGGGAGCTGTCATCGGTCGGCGGCGACAGTGACAATGTTATATCCACGTGGTGTTTGTAATACCAGGAGAGGGCGATCCATGGCAACGCCAAAAGGGAGCTGGCGATGATCTCATTCCTGATGAACGGTCAATTTTGGTCTAAAGTGATCCTATACGCGACTTACTTCTTCGATGGACCTGAAATTGACGACGCCATATGAACATCAGGCACTAGACTTGCCATACCACCGCCTGGGTGGTCATGTTTCGCCGCATGGGAATGCAAAGTGTCGCCATGGTTCGAGGCGTGCGAATGTGAATGGTGGTGTCCCAGCAATGAGTCTGACACATAGCCATTTGCGTACCCTGTTCCATTTAGGGGCTGTGGTTCTAGCCCCTGAGTCGCTGATAGATCCGATATAGACACTGAGTGTGATATGGGCCCAATGGCTCGAGTATGGCCACGACCGCGGGCGTGTTTGTGTCCATGTCCATGTCCGTGAGACGGCGGGGGAACATTATCCACATTGGACATGGGAGTCCCCGTTGACATGGTCTCTGACCTTTTGATTCGCCCGCGACCAGCTTTACGGCGGATTGGAGCGACCGGCGAGACAAGCAGGAACGGGATGGGGAGTGTGGCAGCAGCTCAAAGAAACGTTCACGGACCGGGGGATTGCGACAGGCGACACGGCATAGCTCCGGGACAAAGAGGCAATTCCAGAGGTGAGTGACCCTCTGTGACGAGGAATAACTCGGGGAATGCGGGATTGATATTGATATCGATACTGATATTGCAAGAAGGTGTCAGGGAGACTGGAGATGCGCTTCGAATTCGGGGGGGGGAGACGATAACGATGCGGCCACGTGATTGACCTTGTTTATCTCGGCATTATCTGCCTCATATTCCAGGCCGCGGTCGGGGTGTTACGTAAAGGCCAACTTCGTCGATCTATCGCAAAACAATCAAACAACCTCCAGAACAACCCTCGCCATGATCGAATCCCTCATCAGCGTCGCCTTCTACATTTCCACTGCACTCACTATCTTCATTCTCCTCCTTCCTTCTCAATACTCTCCCAAACGCATTCCATCCCAGGATGCCCCCAACCCAAAAACGACCGTCCAGGTCCTAGTTCTAGGTGATATTGGGCGCAGCCCGCGCATGCAATACCATGCGCTAAGCATTGCCAAAGGTGGTGGGACGGTGGACATCATCGGATACAACGGTGTGATAATGAGATTGATACTTTATGTCTAATTCCATGCTAATGGTACCTCCAGAGTCCGAAGTCCATCCCGACATCTCCTCCGACTCAAGGATAACCATCGTTCCACTCCCTCCGCATCCATCCTACCTGCAAACCAGCAACAAGATCCTCTTTCTGCTGGTCGGCCCATTGAAGGTGCTATTCCAGGTTGCATGTCTGTGGTGGGTATTAGCATACCGTACAAGGCCAGCTAAATGGCTTCTCGTTCAGGTACAACCCCGGATCTATACAATCAGTGCTCATCTCGAAGCATGCTAACACTTGTAATTGTGTCATTCGCACCCAACAGAACCCTCCGTCAATCCCTACCCTGGCAATCGCGTCACTCGTCTCCTTCTTTCGCCAAACTCATCTCGTGATTGATTGGCATAACTTTGGATATACCATTTTGGCGCTTAAGCTTGGAGACCATCATCCTCTAGTCAAGTTCTCCAAATGGTATGAGAAGACCTTTTGCAGATATGCCACCGCACACATATGTGTCACAACAGCAATGGCGTCAGTTCTCAAAAAAGAGTTCCGTCTTAAGGCGCCTATTCTACCATTGCATGACCGGCCGGCTAGCCACCTCAAGCCCATCTCAGATGATAAAGAGAGACGGGAGTTCCTTGCATCGCTTTCGGAAACAGAATCAGTCCGGCCCTTGATTTCCTCCGGGTCTTTGCGAGTTCTAGTTAGCCCCACATCCTGGACCGCTGACGAGGACTTCTCGCTTCTGATTGACGCCCTCTGCCGATACTCGGAGCTTGCGACTACGAAACTGACTCAGTTGCCGACAGTCCTTGCTATCATCACAGGCAAAGGACCCCAGAAAGAGATGTATATCAATCAAATCCATCGGCTTGAGAAAGCTGGGAAGCTTCAGAAAGTAATCGTTCGCACCGCTTGGCTAAGCACGAATGATTATGCCCGATTACTCGCGTCTGCGTCGCTAGGTGTCAGTCTGCACACCAGCAGTAGTGGGGTTGATCTGCCCATGAAAGTTGTGGACATGTTCGGCGCCGGTTTACCCGTAGTCGGCTGGGATCGTTTTGAGGCCTGGCCAGAACTAGTCACCGAAGGTATCAACGGCAAGGGCTTTGGGAGTGTTGATGAACTAGTAAACCATGTGGTCGATCTGTTCGGCGATTCAGGGAAGCTTGACACACTTCGCGCTGGAGCGCTGGAGGAAAGCACTCGCCGCTGGGACGATGAGTGGGAACCAATAGCAGGAAAGCTCCTCGGATTGGTATAATCAATATCGTCGCTATTGGTGACGAGAAATTTGCATAGAATGAGATCCGTAGCAAGATTTAGACGACTTTCTTAGGAACGAAATTTGCCACCACAGTAAACACAAGTGTCAAAGATGTCGGAGAGTGAGAGATAGGAGTGTTGGAACTCCACGCCATAGGAAGAGTCAATGACATCTTCACTGTAATACTCGGTGTCACAGACTGAACAAAATTTTGACAGTCCAGGTTCCTGAAGGCACAGGAGGCTCAACCCACATCGGACTGAAAGTTGGTTAGCTTTATCATGTGTTGTGTGTCGAAACCCGGTCACGTACCAAAGAGATGGCCCTCAGCACACTGCCCTTCGTGGGCAGAATACCATGATATGCCAGAGCTACAGACCTCGCATTTTTCGAAAACTTCCAGACCAGGACCACTCAACTGGGTTTCTGACTTGGCATCGATTGTGCTGCCTGGGGCTGAGCACTTCGAGATCTCGTCTGTGAGATCAAGTCCCGTGGAGCTGCTCAACCACTCGAACGCCTTACGAGCTAGCCACAGCAACGTGTCCTCGTGAGATTCCACGACGGCACAACAAGCGGCTGCGTAGAGAATTTTCTGGCTCCACGGTCTTGCATCATATTTACTTCTTTTCGCATCGAGTACATAACCCAAGAGCGCTTTTCTTTTCGCATGTACGGCATCAGGCGAACGGTTTGGCTCGGGCGTAGTGGGAAAGCTTCCCGGTTCGTCACACTGAGAATTCGCGCCAGAGAAGACAATCGCTGTTAAATCCTCCAAAGAGGTGCGGTATTCAATCCTGTCACCGGGATGTCTAGTGACTGCAGCCATAACAAGTCCGCGATAAGACGCAAGGCCCCACACTCTTGCTGAGACCAGGCCTCCGAGATCATGATCTAGATCAAAACGCTCACATATCTCGTCAACCTGGCTCTTCCAAGGCGGCGAAGAAAGCTGGTGTGCATTCTGAGTGGTCTGAAATGTTAAACACCCTGTGAACCCCCCAACAGTGCCAAGATGAAGTGTGCACGTCTTGGATTGTTCATCCCACACAGTAGTCATTGCTTCTTTAAGTTAGTATGGTACAGAAATATCGCTGCTGTTCAACTTACCGCCTATAGACTCCCAGTGCCTGGAGCGCTCATCCTGGGAGTTCTCCTCGGGTTCGTTATAGAATGGCCATTCTTGGACTTTGATGTGTTCTGGTTTGATGGCCGACGCTTTATATGCGGCACACGAAGCAGTCACGACAATCATTCCAGCCCTGATACCTGCACAAAGATGAACCTCGGCAGATCCGTCCTAAAAGCACACGTTAGAATACGAAAGGAATGGGCTCCAAAGATCTTACTAAGTATATCCATTGCAATGGTCCCGTGAAGTTGTGGTTGTTAATGTCGTGGCTGCATAAGGTGGTCTCACTTGACATCTCGCACTTCGGTTGTACATTCACATCTTCCATATCTAAACATAGCTTTACGCTTTGCTTGATTATTTTAAGTTTGTCGCCATACACTACTGCGACATTACTAACAGCGGCCCAGTCACCTTCGCCAGATTCTTGAAAAAGCCATGGGCCGTACGAAATAGACAGACTTTTGAGGCGAGTCTTGACTGCGCTGGCAAAGATAGAGGAATGGGCCACCCGGTTGTTGCCGACCGGGTCGTGAAGGGGCGTGAGAGACAAAACTTCGATAGAATAAGGGTTGGAGTTTCTGGCGCTGCCAATTGACCGTTGGGCTCGAAGGAAGATCACATCGTTATCATCGTTAGTGACCGTAAGAAGAGGGATGCCCCAACGATGTTCCGCACGCGTTGTAGTCTCTTCCGATGAAGGCACCAACAGAGGCGGAGACCAAGCAAATGAGCGTATATGGGATTTTCGCATCGATAAGCTACTGGTGGAAATGAGTGGTCCAAAGTATGAACGCAATGCTTCGTTGACAACAGCGACTCGTGTCCATTTCGCTTGAGGGCCGACAGCCTCGTAGAAAGATAGAATGAGGTTAGTGGTGAGGACAGCTAAAATACAGCGTCGGTGTTTAGCCAGGCCTGGGGGTGACCATGCCAGGCCGGCTACTGTACTGTTGGACTGTTCCGCTCCAATCGAGAAATTTTCTCGATCTTGTGGAAGAATAGTAGGCCATTCTTTGTTGGTGAAGACATTTGCTCGAAAGCGGGTGATCTGCCAATTACTGCTTGTCGCAGTAGGCGCAGAGCTGGTATTCTCCTTAGATGGGCCCTTCGGTGTCTATTTGGGTCGTCAGCTATACTCTCATGCGTTCTGCCCGTTTTAGAAAAGTTCGCTCGGGGATACCTACTATAACATGCACGTATTCCCCAGCAGCCAGAGCCAACTCCCCATCAGCAGAGCAGGACAGGGAGCTGTAGCAAGATGGGAAGACGTGCAGCTGGACCGGCGATAACATAGCTATCGGCTTAGACTCCTTTATTTATTTTCTCCATTCGAGGTCAATGTCACGGGGTAGAGATATGAAGGTAACTAGGTTGTTTGTGACGAGAGCAGGAAGAATGAAATGAATCCCGTTTGGGTAAGGTTACGTCACGTGGACAAACAGTCGCCCTAATCAGAAACAACAAAACTTTCCAAGTCGTCAATATCATTTATTTTTTAATTGTAGGTCTTTTACAATTTAATACTACTCTTGTCAGGGTTCAAATAACCTGGAGGGTTTTGTTTACAGATTTCTGCTAGATCTATTCAGGCATGTCCATAGGTTAGTACCGGATATATATTGTTGATAAGGAATGTAAAAGCAGAGGGGAAAGCTTGACGCAGCCTGTATTCACAACGCGTGACCCATATTACAATTTGTTTATTTATGTATTTTTCTCAAAATACTGAGATGAGTATCTGCAAATGACTGTCATTCTGGATGCTGCCTCTGCAATAGTCCTAAATTCCACTTTATATATATACATGTGAGCAATGCCTCAAACTATCGTCATGGTGCGGGTATAAATCATCGTTGGAAGCCCGGCTTTTGAGATCAAAAACAAGAAATCGCGCTGAATACAAAGGAAATATGCAACGGTGGGGTCAAGTTTAATCCACTCTGTCCAGCTTCTGGATGACCATTGCGCTGGCAGCACCACCACCATTGCAAATAGCCGCCACACCATACTCGCCAGGCTGCAGCTGGTGGAGAAGTGTGACCAGAATGCGAGAGCCCGAGCTGCCCAGTGCATGTCCGAGGGAGATGGCACCACCCAGAGGGTTGACGCGAGCATTCTGCAGGCCGAGGATCTGTGCGAAAGTTAGAACAAACAGCCAGACAAGAGCGCCCAACTAGATAGTATGATATACTGACCTTCTCATTGGCTTTAATCACGGCGGCAAATGCCTCATTGAATTCCCAGACGGCGACTTGGTCCTTGGTAATTCCAGCACGCTCCAAAGCGATGGGTACCGCCTTGGCGGGGGCCACGGGGAAGTCCACAGGGTCGATGGCAGCATCCGCAGAAGACACAATGCGGGCGAGAGCACGTTTGCCAGAGCCGAATTCGCGGGCGAGATCTCTATTCGCCAGAACCAAAGCCGATGCACCGTCGTTCATGGTCGAAGCATTACCGGCGGTCACAGTACCCGTGCCATCTCTCAAGAAGGCCGGTTTGAGGGTTGTCAACTTGTCAATCCGCAGGTTTTCATAACCCTCATCACGCTCAATCACTGTCTCGCCCTTCTTGCCCTTCACCGTGACGGGGGCGATTTCATCGGCAAACTTGTTCTCGCTCCAGGCGGCCTGGGCGCGTTGGTACGACTGAATCGCATACTGATCCTGGTCCTCGCGCGAGATCTCATACTTCTTTGCGGTCTGTTCGGCACAAATTCCCATGTGGAACTTGTTATAGACATCCCAGAGACCGTCCTTGATCAGGCCGTCCTCAAGCTTGAGATCGCCGAAAGGTGGCAAGTGGCTCGACCGTGGGAGGTAGTAAGGAACGCGGGACATGTTCTCCATTCCTCCCGCAATCTGTGCTTCAGCCAGTCCCAACTGGATATTTTGAGCCGCCAGAGTAACGGCCTTGAGGCCAGACGCGCAAACCTTGTTAACGGTCATGGACTCGACGGTTGATGACAGACCAGCAAACATGGAGGCCTGACGAGCCGGGGCCTGACCGACGGAGCCTTGCAGAACATTACCCATATACACATCGGTGATTTTCTCAACGGGGATCCCGGACTTTCCAACGGCAGACTTGATGGCAACTGCACCGAGCTCTGGGGCCGAGACGGAGGCAAATGAGCCATTGAACTATGAATTGATTAGTGAGCAAGGGAGGGGTTGAAATTGACGTGGGTTAAAAGGCAGAGGAAGAAGAAGAAGAGAAAAGAAGGGGATGAGTACCTTCGCAGTTGGTGTCCGGGCACCGCTGAGAATGTAAGCCTCCTGGATCTCCTTGGATAGCGGGCGACCGGCGCTGAAGTGTCGCTGCCACTGACGCGATGCGGGGGGAAGGGCACGCTTGGAGAGGAGGCGCGCTCCCAGGGTGGTTGATGTTGGAATGGCCATGGTGTTGGTGTAGATAGGAGTGAGGAGGATAGGACAGGGAAGGTGAACCAACGGAAACCGAAGTAAGACAGAAAGAAGAAAGAAAGAAGAAAGGGTGCGATCATGCCTCCTCTTCATGAACCTCCGCCAGGTGGACCGCCTGTAACCGCATCCGCAACGCATCCACCCGCTCTGGACCGAGGCATTTGGCCTGCTTATGACGTAAGCGATTGGATTTGTCACGTGACAAACATGATGCAGCGACTGGTCCCACCATTCCCGATAAAGATGGTTTCCCCATTCAGAAAGAAACTCCCGGCCGGCGGGTTGACCTGGTAAGGTTGAAGCGGTATGTTCCCCTTCTAGTAATCAATCGGCCCTCCCGAGTCAACTGAACGCCCCTCTCCACCTCCTCGTGCTTTTCCTTCCCTCTATCTCAAATTTTTTTCTCCCTTTCTTTTCCTGTACGTACTTCCTCTATCTTCAAGGGTCCCCTTCATCCTCTGGAATCTAAATCCCCGACAACATCCATCCTCCCTTCTGTTGAAACCATCACCATCACTTTACCATCCCGCCTCTTATTCTTGTCTTATCTCCCAACAGCTCTCTCCCGACCCCGCCGCCATGTCTACCTCTGCCCGCCGTCGTTTGATGCGCGATTTCAAGGTACGTTAGCTCGTGATTTTGGATTCCCTCTCCGAGTATGGTCATCAACTATTTTGTCTCTACCACCGAGATCGTTGTTTCGAACACTATCGGCTAAACAACGGTGGCGTCTATAGCGTATGCAGACCGATCCTCCCGCTGGCGTCTCTGCATCTCCCGTCGCCGACAATGTCATGACCTGGTAAGTTTTTCTTAATTCGTGCTTCTCTCGGTTTCACTTGGATTACATGTTGAGATTTTTTGCCTCCGATTCAGGAATGCCGTCATCATTGGCCCCGCCGATACCCCGTTTGAGGATGGTACCTTCCGCCTTGTCATGCACTTCGAAGAACAGTATCCAAACAAGCCCCCCGGTGTCAAGTTCATCAGCCAGATGTTCCACCCAAATGTGTATGGAACAGGCGAACTTTGCCTCGATATCCTGCAGAACCGTTGGAGTCCGACCTATGATGTGGCGGCGATCCTCACCAGTATCCAGAGGTAAGATTTTGTCTGTTGGGTTGATGTTAGATTACCACTGACGGTCTCTCGTTTTGACAGCTTGCTAAATGACCCCAATACCTCATCTCCGGCCAATGTCGAAGCCTCGAATCTCTACAAGGACAATCGGAAGGAGTATGTCAAGCGTGTGCGTGAGACGGTGGAGAAAAGTTGGGAGGACTAGCCGATTCACTGGCAGTTCCTTTCCTTCCTTCCTTTTTTCTTTTCTTTTGAACATTCTCTTGAGAATAGTCGGCATTGGCGGTTTCTTTTTCATTCCCCTGACTCTGTTATATTTTGGTCCTCGGTTGTTGTGCTTGCGAAAATTCCTGATACAAACTGTCCTGTGGTATCAGGCATTCGGGGGATTGGATTTCTCACGCCGTTTAATGACATGCACAGCGCGGGGTTTGGGCGCCTGGTGAATCTCCTGCAACTTTCGGTATTGTGGATAATTGCATTTGTTTATTTTCTTCTCGCTTCTTGGCTTCGTGGGGAGCCGTTCGATGTGCATAGCTCCTGGTTTTATTTTGCCATGAGGAGTTTTACCATTCCTTCAACTCCTGCCTTTGTTTCACTGTTTAAAATGATATCTAGCTTTGGAGCCCTGAAGCTCCAGCCTGAACAAGACTAGATTCTAGAGTTGTAGAGAGAGACGAGGATCGACCTGAATGGCGGTCCCTGCAATTAACGAGGATGCGGGACGGAGGTTTCAACGGAGCTTAGTCCCTTTACGGTGTAGGCAACCCAACTAACGCTACCTTTATTCTTCATCATCTTTTCACTCTCTCCGCCCTCTTCTGCCACCCCTCCAGCCAATTCCTCTTCTCTCTTTTCCTTCTCCCTCCCTCCGACCTCTACTCCCTCCTCCATCTCCCGTTCCGGTGGTCTTGTTTGGATTTCCCTCGTCTCTTCTGGGGTGGTCGGCCTCCCCAATCTCTCCCGTTGCCCCACGTTGTGTCCCGGTGTTGCACGTGGACCCCTGACCCAAAACCATCCCGGCATATTGTCAACAAACTCGGAATTCTACATTCCTCCCTCACTTGTGCTCCCCCTCCCTCCCCCACCACCACCGCCTCGTGCGGATTTTTGTTGCTCACCAGGTTTCATTGGAATCCTTCTCTCCTGGGGGCTTTTTATTGCTTTTATTACTCTCCCCCTTCTCTCTTTCAATCTGTTCGCGATAAGCATCCCCCGCACGGGTCAGATCAAACATGGCGTGAGTCCCATCGAGTCACCGCTCAGAGCGACAAAACGCTGATCATTTTTCTTGGATTTGACAGGTCATCTGGCCCTGGCGGCTCCAACACCATCAAGGGTATACCATCTCATCGGTCATTTCTTTGGGTGATCATAGCACTAATGTTCCCTCCACAGTCGTTGCAAGATTTCGACCGCAGAATAAAATCGAGTTGTCGTCTGGAGGAAAACCGATTGTCGACTTCGAAAATGAACAATCATGTCTTATCAACGTGGGTTCATCATGTCGCTGTCATTCGTGATAAACGGTTGAGAATTTTGGATACTAAGAAGCTTCATAGTCCGGAGAAGGCAACGGTGCCTTTACCTTTGACCGCGTTTTCCCCATGGACTCAGCACAGGGCGACATCTTCGACTTCTCTATTCGACCCACCGTCGATGATATCTTGAATGGATACAACGGAACAGTCTTTGCCTACGGTCAGACCGGTGCCGGAAAGTCGTATACCATGATGGGCTCTGATATTGATGATGATATCGGAAAGGGTATCATTCCTCGGATTGTCGAGCAAATTTTCGCCAGCATCCTCACGAGTCCGAGCAACATCGAATATACCGTGCGAGTCAGCTATATGGAAATCTACATGGAGCGCATTCGAGATCTCCTGGTGCCTCATAACGATAACCTTCCGGTCCACGAGGAAAAATCTCGCGGTGTTTACGTGAAAGGCCTGCTGGAAGTCTATGTGTCAAGTGTCCAGGAGGTGTATGAGGTGATGCGACGCGGTGGAGCGGCAAGAGCGGTGGCAGCGACCAACATGAACCAGGAATCCTCTCGATCTCACTCCATTTTCGTCATCACTGTCACGCAAAAGAACCTTGAAACTGGTTCTGCGAAGAGCGGCCAGCTTTTCTTGGTCGATTTAGCTGGTAGTGAAAAGGTTGGCAAAACAGGAGCCAGTGGACAGACGCTGGAGGAGGCCAAGAAGATCAACAAAAGTTTGAGTGCCCTTGGTATGGTCATTAACGCATTGACAGACGGCCGATCGACGCATATCCCGTATCGTGACTCCAAATTGACTCGAATCCTTCAAGAGAGTTTGGGAGGTAACTCAAGGACGACTTTGATTATTAATTGTTCCCCCAGTAGCTACAACGACGCGGAAACCATCTCTACTCTTCGGTTCGGTGTTCGGGCGAAGGCGATCAAGAATAAGGCGAAGGTCAATGCTGAGCTGAGCCCGGCAGAGTTGAAGCTTCTGCTCCGCAAGGCTCAGACCCAAGTCACCAGCTTCGAAAATTACTTGTCCGTTTTGGAGACCGAAGTCCAGACGTGGCGAAGCGGTGAAAATGTCCCGAAGGATCGATGGACCCCTTCTAGGGGCAATGAAGCCATTACTTCTTCTGCTAGGATGGAATCTCGCGCACCCCGTCCCGCCACTCCTTCTCGACTCCAAGATACCCCTCGATCGGAAACACCGCGTCCAGATTCACGAATCGGAGATCGCTCCAGCACCCCGAGCCTTGTCCTGGAGAAGGATGAGCGGGAAGAGTTTCTTCGGCGAGAGAACGAGCTTCACGACCAAGTTTCTGAAAAGGAATCTCATATTGCGAATGTGGAAAGGAGTTTGCGAGAAGCCCGCGAGGAACTCCGCTCGATGAAGGAGAATTCGGCGCGGTCGGGCAAGGACAATGATAAACTCAATTCGGAGGTGAATGAGTTGCGAATGCACCTCGAGAAAGTGTCGTATGAGGGCAAGGAAGCTTCGATCACGATGGATAGCCTTCGTGAGGCTAACACCGAATTGACAACGGAACTCGATGATGTCAAGCAACAGCTTCTAGACGTTCGGATGAAGGCCAAGGAGACCAGCGCGGCGCTCGACGAGAAGGAGAAGAAGAAGGCCGAGAAAATGGCAAAGATGATGGCGGGCTTCGACCTGGGCGGGGATGTTTTCTCGGACAATGAACGTAAGCTACAGGATCTGGTCCAGCGCGTCGACTCGCTGCACCAGATCAGTGAAGCGGGAGAAATCATTGCTCCTGATGACATTCTGGAGCTCCGGACCAACCTGATGGAGACCCAAGGCTTCATCCGACAGGCGGAACTGACGATGAATGATCGCGGTGAACTGGGTGAGCTGCAGGACAGCCGGAGGGTGGAGCTTGAACAGAAGCTGGCCAATCTCGAGCAGGACTATGAGAAACTTCTGGAGCAGAATCTGGGCGAAGGAGACGTGGAAGCGATTCGGGAGCGATTGGAGAAGGTTTATGTTACACGAAAGGAGACCGAAACACAAGCCGCCGAGGACCTTCGCAGCGAAATCTCTCGCAAGGATGAAGAACTCAACAACCTGCGGCAATCTCTTGTGGATTCTCAGTCTCGCGTTTCAACAAACGGTGCCGCCGGCAAGAACTTGCAACAGCAGATCGCCGAGTTCGATGCCATGAAGAAGTCGTTGATGCGTGACCTCCAGAACCGTTGCGAGCGTGTAGTGGAGCTGGAGATCTCACTGGACGAAGCTCGTGAGCAGTACGACAATGTTCTACGCTCATCGAACAACCGCGCTCAGCAGAAGAAGATGGCATTCTTAGAACGAAACCTTGAGCAACTGACTCACGTCCAGCGACAGTTGGTAGAGCAGAACAGCAGTTTGAAAAAAGAGGTTGCTATTGCTGAGCGAAAACTTATCGCGAGAAACGAGCGGATTGCAAGCTTGGAGAGCCTGCTCCAGGAGAGCCAGGAGAAACTTACCCAGGCTAATCATCGGTATGCCCCCTCCCCCCCCGGTCTTCTGGTCTGGCCATCACTAACTATTTCTTCCTGCTACAGCTTTGAAGCGCAACTCACTGCTGTCAAAGAACGGCTCGAAGCTGCGAAGCAAGGCTCGACAAGGGGTCTTCCAAATATGGATGGAAGCGGCGGTTTCAGTTTTGGCGGCTCGAGAATTGCGAAGCCGCTCCGTGGCGGTGGTGGATCCGACAATGCCCCAGCGCAGGAGACGGGGAAGCAGCGCTCGAGCTGGTTTTTCGATAGACGATGATCCACGATTTCTCTTTTGTTGTCTTTATTATCCTTTCGTCGAAGATATTTGATGTACAGCTCTCGTTTTTCTCTCGTTTTCTCTCATTTCAGAGCTATATCCATGTTGCTCATTGAAAACAAGGTTGATATCTACGATCAACCCTGTTTTTGTTCACCTTTCTTTTGCGTTCTTCTCTATGAACGTCTCCTTTATCCTGTTTAGATTGACTACTAGACTGGGTGTATGGGAGGCACCGATGGTTCTCACCGATACCCTTGTACATGAAGATGATAGACAATGGCGAGACGGGGTAGAATTTTATATCTAGTTTTCTGGATAATTTGGAGGAAATACTCTTAGGGAGGGTTCTGGGATCATGGTACGTGATCATTTCCCTTATTTTATTGAAACCAAACAGTCCTGCAAGTAGACATCTGATTGCTCTGGTAGCAACAACGACATCACCTTTCTCTCTTATTGAATGACAATCGGGACTCCATCTCCCACCCTCAAGGCCTCCATGACGGCCTCGCACACCTTCACAGCGGCGAGTCCATCGTCGCCAGAGCACCGTGGCACATCTGTCCCCTTGACTACCCGGGCCAGATGCTCCGCTTGTTGCTGGAAGGGAATAGCAGAGGGGATAGACAACGCCTCACGGCGCATCGGGATGTTCCATCCGACTTCCCGACCCAAAGCTTGCGCATCATCCGAATTATACGTCCACAGGGTCCCCTCTGGTGCACTGAGCGTCCCCTCTGTGCCAAAGATTCGATACGAGTCCACCGACTCGGATGCTGGAGGGTACAAGGGGTTATCGCCCGTGGCAGCCTCCCAACCGTACGGACTCGCCACAGCGTCGCTCACGGCGAAGGTGCCCACCACTCCGTTCGAGAACTGCATCATGATCGCCGCGCCTTCATCGACAACATCTTCGGGGGCGACGCCCTCATGCGACCTTCGCCGCACCGTCCCGATGGCCCACACCCGAACGACTCGCGCTCCGGTCAGGTAGTGGAGCACATCGATGTCATGCACGAAGTTTGTCCAGATCGGGCCGCCTCCTGCAGACCGCGAACACCGCCATTGCGCAAAGCTGTAATATCCGTCGTTTTTCTTGGCGGTCCATTGGCCGGAGATCATGGTGACCTGGCCGAGGCGTCCGCTTTCGATGGTTTCGCGTGCCGTAGACAGCGACGGGTGGAAGCGACGATGGTGACCGACGAGGACCTTGCATGACTTTTGGTTTGCGAGCTCGAGCAGCTCCGTGCCAGATTTGGAGTCTGTCGAAAAGGGCTTCTCGATGAGGACGGCCTTTGGTGATGCCGTGGAGATCACCTCCATGCCCACACGAACATGCAGACTCGACGGCACGCAGATGACATATGCATCTGGCGTCCGGCAGGACGATGCGAGTAAGGCGGCGACAGACTCGAAATGGGGGAGAGAGAGCTTTGCAGCTAGCTCTTTGCCGGGAGGGAATGGGTCGATGATGGCAACAAGAGAACAAGTGGGCGATGATAGTAGATATTCGGCATGAAGGGGCGCGATAGTACCGCCCCCGACGAGGGCAACGGCCACAGTGTCATCCAGAGCCATAATGAAGATTTAGATCACGTATACAAAGTTTCTGCTGGATTCACGCCAGCTGGGATCGTCATTGTCGACTCTTTTGAACGATGCAGACCTCCGGGGCTCAAAATATAAGGCCGGATGGGCGGGGGAATAAACTTCGAAGTTGAAAGCCCCCGCGATGAGATGATGATATATCACGATTCACGACAGCCAACCTCAATCAACGCTTTCGATTCTGCGCAATAATAATAATGGATATTCTACAGCAATCCTACCGCTACGGCAAGTCGCCCCTGACTCCCGGGGCCACCGCCACGCCGTACTGTGCCCGTCTCTACGGCGGCGCAATCTCGCAGTCACTTTCTCCCCTATTACATTCAATCCTGTTCAAATCTGCCGGCACCTCATGGAGCTTCCATCTGGCGCAGACCACCAGCGGCGCCGAGTTCATGTCGAAACTGAAAGCCACCGACTCCATCGGCGCCTCGATCACGATGCCCAACAAGGTCACTTTCCAGGCCCTCCTCGACGATCTGACGGACGAAGCTCGCGTGATCGGCGCGGTGAACACCGCCTTCATTCGGCTCGACAATCATGGCCGCCGGCGGTATATTGGCACGAACACCGATTGTGTGGGGATCCGCGAGACCATCCTGCAGCGAGAGCCGCAAGCCCGGGCTCGGGCACAGGGACAGCCGGCCATGGTGGTCGGCGGAGGAGGAGCAGCCCGCAGTGCGATCTACGCCCTGTGGAAGTGGTTCCAACCGTCCGAGATTTATATTGCCAACCGGCTGAAGTCGGAAGTGGATGCCATGGCTTCCTATTTCCAGTCTGCCATGCCTGGGATTCGACTACGCCATCTGGAGACCGTGGAGAGCGCGACCAATCTGCCTTCGCCGTATCTCATCGTTGGGACGGTCCCCGATTACCCGCCCAGTGAGCCCGGCGAGGTTTTATGCTGGAAGATATGCGAGGCCATTCTAAAGGATGCCACGAAGGGAGTGCTGGTGGATATGTGCTATATGCCATCGCCTGAAACAAACCTCATCTTGACAGCGAGGGGCAATGGCTGGCAGACTATCTCCGGTAGAGAAGTTCTGGTGAGAGTCTGCACGGCGCAGCAGGTGCTTTGGACTGAGAAGGAGCCCAACGAGCAGGGGATCAAGGCGGCGCTGTTGGCTATTGAAGAGACTTCTCGAGATGTGAAGTTATAAATCAGCCGTTAATCAATCAAAAGAGATCAACTAGTTTTCCCCACAAATGTGTTTTTGTTTAGGATGTACGCAGTATATTGTTTTTTTGCTCTCTCTCTCTCCCTCGAACGCGCTATTGAGAAGGCTCAGATGCGCCCCATAAAAACCTCGGAATTGGATCCAGCTAGATGATGAATAATTCCGAAGGAAGACTATTGATTAGTATTATCATCATTGCTGAGCTCCCCCACAGTCCCGGCGTATAGATCAAATGGCCGGATGCGGGGAGATAAAATCGACGCAACAAAAGTCACCAGCTATATTAAAAGTCGTTGGAGACATACAGGACTGAATTGTCTCTTTCTCTGCATCCTCTATTTCCCTCCTCACAAGTAACCAACTCATCATGGCCTCACACATCGCTCCCCTGGCTCAGGTATGTCGGATGGAACAAGAACCAGAGAATGAAACTATCCAACTAACAAAACAACCATCAACAGCCCATCACGCTGAAGCTCTCCGGCAAAGTCATTCGCAACCGTCTCTACCGCACACCCCTCAGCGAGTATGCCTCAACATACGACGAGAACAACGTCGAGAACTGCGGCAAGCCCATGCCCCGATATGCCGACCTCTACCAGGAGCTGGCCGAAGGTGGCGCCGGCCTGATCTGCACTGGCAACATCCCCATCCATCGCGACAACCTCGAAAACTACAACAACGCCGTGCTCGACATCAACAACCCCTGGGATCCCGTCGAGGCGTTTGCCCCGGCGGTCAAGGCCGCCAAGTCCCACGGCGCTATCTTCCTCCCTCAGCTGCAGTTCCCCGGCCGTCAGGTTCCCGAGTTCCTCAACAAGAACCCCAAGTCCTCGTCGGATGTGCAGCTCAAGCCCTGTCTGGATAAGACGTATGGGAAGCCGTCGCCGTTGACCAAGGCTGAGATCCAGGATCTTATTCGCCGTTATGTCTGGGCGTCGGAGGTGTTGGCCAAGGCCGGTGCGGATGGGATTATTGTATGTCTCTTGCCTTGGGGGGTTTTTGTTTTGGCAGAACGATTTCTAATGTATTTGCTTTCTCTAGTTGCACGCCAGCCATGGCTATATCATGCAGCAGTTCCTCTCGCCGCTGATCAACAAGCGCACTGATGAAGTATGCTGCCTCCCTTCACACCCATATGCGCCAAACTACCCCGATTGCTAACCAATGCTTTGATTTGAATAGTATGGTGGAAGCCTCGAGAACCGTGCCCGGTTCATCCTGGAGGTTGTCAATGCCATCAAGGCAAAGCTGCCGTCGGACAAATTCGTTATCGCCGCCAAATTAAACTGCCAGGACTGTGCGTATCCCTTCCCTTCCCCCACCCTTTGCTCTGGTATGATTGTTGGCTGACCTGAGAGCATCCGGAGCAGTTATCGAAGGCGGACAGAGCTTTTCAGAGCAGTGCGTCGTGATCAAGTGGCTGGAGGATGCTGGCGTCGACTTCTTCGATATCTCTGGCGGCACGTACGAATCGCCTGCCTGGCGCGGAAACATCATGACAGAACTGGCTGAACGTCCCTCGCAGAAGGAGCGCGGAAGGTGAGATTCTCATACACATGGCCCTTATTCTAGCTTATATTGGTTCGCGGTTCTAACAATGCTTGTAGTTTCTTCGTCGAGTGGGCGCAGGAACTGAAGAAGGTGCTGGTAAGTCACTAGTTTATCCCTCCCTCCCTTGCGATAGTCTCCATCGATGCTTACAATTCATAGTCTCGCGCCGTTATTGGAACCACCGGTGGCTGGAGAGATAGCCACCGCATGTCGGAGGCTGTTGGCAATGGCGACGTCGATATGTGTGGTCTGGGACGGCCACTGCGTGAGGATCCCGACTTTGTGAAGAAGGTTCTGCGTGGGGAGGTTCGGAGAAGCAATCTGTAAAATATTGAATGAAAGATAATGTGGGCAAAGGCCTTTTGAGATAGATCAAAATATTAATTTGGTGACTTTGGTTAATTGATGCGAGTGAATGAATAATATCAATCTAATATAGGGGAGTTGACTTCATCCAGAGCAGAGATCTAGAATAGTCATGAGATAACCTCATTCTGTTCATATTTCTGTAATTACAATGGATGCACCATCATAGGACGTTTGATATGGGACGTCCATGGAACTATTCCTCTCTGTTTATCTCCATTCATCTATCTATCTATCTAAACTCCACGTCCTCCATCCACTTCCAGTGTGGTCCCTGTCACGAAGGAACTCTGGTCCGTCCCCAGATACCACACCGCATTCGCAATATCGCTTGGTTGCGTGACCCTCCGCATGGGTAATGATTCTTCAATCTTCCGGAGACGTTCCTGCGAGTCGGCGCCTTGCCCGATGCTGGCTTGGAGCCTGTATGGAATCAATCAGCGGTTGGACTGGGTGTGCAGATCCAAGTATTTGGTGCTTACATGGAGGTCTGTCCCACGGCAGGTGCCACACAGTTGAATCGAATTTTCGGGGCGTACTCGAGGGCCATCGTCTTGGTGGCCACCTAACAGGATGGTGAGTATGTCTCTTTTCTCATGATGAAGCACCAGAGAGGGATCCTTACACTGACGGCGGCCTTGGAGGAGTTGTAGAAGGCGAATCCGGGGCGAGGGCGAGTACATCCAGTGCTGTGGGATTCAAATGAGTGAGTAAAATGGTCAGATTAGATCTACATGGGGTGGTTTGTCGTGTTTCATACCTGGTGATGTTGACGAAGGCGCCGTTGCCTTGCTCCATCATGGCCGGTGCAATCACTTGCGTACTGAGGAAGATTGGCTAAGAGTCGTAATTAGCGTCATGCTCCATGAGCAGATGTTCAAAAACCCATCGTCATACCAGAACATTCACGCGGAAAGTTTTCTCATACTCTGCGATGTCTTTCAAATGTGTGGGCTGGGGAGAGAGAGAGTCAGTCGCGGCGCATACAGCCAAAGGATGGGCACTTCTACCGTCGGATTCCCCGTAATTCCTATTCTTCATTAGCTATGTAATTGTATGATATTCCAGCTGCTTCTGTGATGCTCACCAGCATTGTTCACCACCAGATCCACACGGCCGAATTCCGCCTGGACGGATTGCAGCGCCTGTTCCCACGTCGCGCGAGAGGCAACATCGCCAAACATATAGCGAAGATTGCCATCCTGGCGCGTCTTTTCTTCTCCTTTCTGCTGATTCAGATCCAGAATAAGCACTTTCCATCCTTCTTGGCTAAATCGGTCGCAGATGGCAGCCCCAAAGCCGTCAGCTCCTCCAGTCACGATGGCTACTCGGGGCGTCGTTGATGCGGTCGTCATGTTGTTGGTTGACTGTGAAATAATGAGAATGAGAAAAGGGATGCTCGAATAAAGTATACAAGGTCTGCATCTCATATAATTATTATAATAATAATGATTATCAACTGACCCCGCCGGAACTCATATTCATCCCCGCCCTCCCGGCCTCAAATTTAGCCCCCGGAGATGACGCATCCGGGGTCATATCGAGCTAAGCTATCCAGTTTAAAACCCACAATCCACTAAATAATGTAGAGCGAAGCAGCAAACCGCAGAACAGCAAAAATGACGGGGATCAAAATTGCCATCGCATCGAACTCGATGGGGAAGTCGGCGGCCGGCCACTCCATCCTGCGCAAGCTGGAGGCGGCGCGGTCTCATGGCTTCGAGGGCGTCGAGATCGCATTCGAGTGCCTCGAAGCGCATGCGACCTCATTCTCCGGCTCACGAGCAGAGTCTCTGCGCGCTGCGTCGCGTGATGTCGCCGCGAAGGCCGCCAGTCTCTCCCTGACTCTGATCGCGTTGAACCCCTTTGGGGCGTATGACGGGCTGAAGGACGCGGCCGAAGTCGCCAGTCGTCTGGAGGAGGCCGAGCTGTGGTGTCAGCTGTGTCAGATTATGCGAATCCCGATCTTCCAGGTATATCCTGTCATGTGCTGGCGTCGATGGACCTACTTGCTGTTATTTTGGCTGATTCATTCCTCCTAACAGATCACATCCTGTCTCTACCCCATGGACGAATCCAGGATCACCTCCGACCCGGACATTATCGCATCGAACATGAAACGACTTGGGCTGTTGGCCCAGCGATATGGATTGCGCGTGGGCTATGAAGCGCCCGCATGGGGTATCCATATCAACACCTGGCAGCAAATCCAAGAGGTGCTGTCACGCGTCAACCTCCCCAACGTCGGCCATTGTCTTGACACCTTCCATATTTCCGCCAAAGAGGCGGGGGATCCCTTCGGCGCTGGCATTAAAGCTGGTGGAATGCAGAACCTGCGCAAAAGTTTGCAAGAAATCCAGCACGCCGTGGATCCGTCGACCGTGGCCTATTTCCAGCTCAGCGACGCAACCCTGGCAGATCCCCAACAAGAGGGATACCCCCGCAGGGATTTGAACCAGCCACAGTTCATGACGCAGTCGCGGAATTGTCGCATCCCGCCGTGTGAGCCTGAAGGCACGTTGCCGGCCGTGGAGGTGGCCCAGGCGGTGTTTGGCTTGGGGTATCGCGGGTGGGTGTCGATGGAGGTGTTCCATACAGATATGTGGGACAGACGAGAGTCGTAAGTCGTATCCTTCCGAGTTGTGATGATATCTGTATTAACCGGGAGATGCTACTAGGGTTCCTGATGACTGGGCGGCCAGAGGCATGAAGTCGTGGCGACAACTGGCCGAGAGATGTGGCCTCGTTTCTCGTGAGTTGACTTCATCTTGAGTTATACAACAGGATGCTGATTGTGTTTTCCTTTTGATATAGATGCAAAGCTGTGATTCGATGGAGGTGGAGTAGAGACGATCTCCTACTGTCTGCTGGGTGACGATATGGAAACAGTGCACATGACATACAATAACCCTAATTCGAATATCCCTGCTCCGACAAGAACTCGTTTTCTTTTCTTTTCTTTTCCTTCCCTTTTTTGAGAAACATGAGGATATAATAATAAGAAGAACATCATAAACAGGGTTCTTGCAGGATACACACAATACGAATACGAGCCATGGCATGACTCATCTTTCTTGTTCCTATTATTAATTATCCATGCATATAAACCGATCATTTCTCTATCACTTCACTATAACTTCTGAATCAATTTTCTTAATCTACTTTCATATAAGAAGACAAAGAAGAAAAACAAAGATGTCCCTCCCCAAAGACCCTCAATCCTGGCGAAAGGATGAATTCCTAATCTCCACCAACAAATCGTTGCTCTCCCGGCCAGCCATCAATGCAGCTTTCGCCCAGGACTTCCTGTACTGGACCAACGCCTTTCCCGATGACATCCTCCAGCAGATCATAGACAATTGTTTTTGTTTTGGACTCTACAAAGTGATCGATATCCAGTCACCATCCGATTCACCCTCCAACCTCCAACAGATCGGGTTTGCGCGACTTGTGACCGATAACATCACGTTTGCCTACTTGACCGATGTGTATATCCTGCCTGAATTCCAGGGCCTCGGGCTAGGGGGATTGTTGATTGACTGTCTGGACCAAATCATCCGGCCATTGCCTCATCTGTGGTGGTTCATGTTGCGAACAGGCTCGGAAAAGAGTCGACAATCCTACGAAAATCGATTAGAGATGGAGATCCTGGGTTGCGGCAGCACCAGTGAAGGAGCGATTATGATGGGCAGGAAAGGGAAAGGAAACATGGCTTGACATGGCCTCAGACTTAGCTTATAGATAGCAACTCACCTAGGGCTTGGGGAGATCCCGTGATCTCCTTCATGAATAACACCAGAAGAATTTACTTTACTTTTCTTTCTTTCTTTCCAACCAACTTCTTGACTTCACTTCAATTCCCTTCACTTCATCCTCCCTCGAATACCAACTACTTCTCGAATAACAACTACTTCCTTCCACTGACACCACAGGTACATTCAATCCCACGCTGGAGATATTCTATAACTGACCCTGATGTGAGAGACAGAATTGTCCAGAGATCATGACTCCATTAAACCAGGCCAGATTCGTGATGGATATCATCGCTTCCTTCCAGGAGCTTGCTTCCCAGGCCCTCGCAGCAAACTACGGCGCAAGTGACGTGTTTGATCAGAATCCCCAGCTTCGGTTGGCTACGGTGGTCATGAACCGTAGTACGGAGTTTGCAGACGACATGGAAAAGTGGGGGCACAAGTATGTAGACAACAAAAGCCGCCAAGCCAACAAGGCTGTGAGAGAAGAATCCGGGATCAGAAAGACTCGGAAGGTTGCAGACCTTCCACAGCTTGAAGAGACTGTTCCAGAAGCGTTGGATGTCGCTCTACCAGTCCCGCTGGACATGGACGCCTGGCTCACGCAGCTGCACATCAACTCGCGCGGATTCGAAACCGGCTGCATCAGTCCCTCAGCGTTAGCGACAAGCATGAAAGAATATTCATCCAAATGGCCGGCGTGGTCTCTGGGGTATATTGCAGATATCATCACCATTGTACATGGCTTCATCGTGCAGGCTCTGGCATCCATCTGTAACGACCGACATGTCGAGGGGGCTCTCTTGTCACTCATCATGGACGACCTGCTCGAAGCGTATCAGCGGGCAGTCAACCAGGTGAAGCTTCTCCTACACGTGGAACGCAATGGAACTCCACTGACCCTGAATAATCATTATTTCAACGATATCTTGGAGAGGAGGTTAAGTGTTACGATGATTTCATGTCTTCCCCGCTCTAGACTAGATAATAGCACTAATATGATCTGATGAATAGTCGACAAGCGCGCTCAAAAATCATGCTTGCCGAAAAAACTCTCACAGATAGCCAACACGGTGCGGTTGTAAAAATAGCCGACGTCAATCTCCAACGGCATATGAGCAATGAGGCCAAAATTGGGGAAGAAATCCACCATATTCTCTTTACTTACTACAGAGCGGCGCGGAAGCGATTTGTGGACAACATTCTTCTGCAGGCAACGATGTATCATCTCATCGACGGAAAGAAAAGCCCTCTGAAGCTGCTGTCTCCCGGCCTGGTGTTAAGCTTGTCTCCGGGCCAGGTACAGGAGATCGTAGGGGAGCAGGCGAGAGTGTCTGAAAGCGACGTGTCCAGCTGAAGATGGAGATTTCGGAACTGGAAGCTGGAAGGCGGATTCTTCTTTAACCGTTTCCTCATATGGTGACTTTTCGTCCATTCCTGTTAACTTTCCTTGTGTCAGCCGCCAGTGGCACCAGTTCTCGTATCCGGCGACCAGGGTTAGAATCCTTCCAGCGTGCTTGTCAAAAGTATTTAATCGGGTCTGATCCCCAGGCTTAGGCAAAGCAATTAACAATGTAACCTATTAGCCGCCACAGATGGAGGCACTAGCAGCCATTGGCCTCGTAGGGAATATCCTCCAATTCGTCGACTTTTCCAGCAAACTTGTCAAGGATTCTCGACAGTTATATCAGTCACAAGATGGATATCTTGTCGAATATGCGGACATCGAGAAGGTGACAGCCGACCTAAAGGTCCTCAATGCCAAAGTGCAAGACCAGAATAAGCCCGGGGGTGCAACTGGTGATGATGGACTCCGGGATATCTGCCGGTCCTGCGACCAGATTGCCGACGAGCTCCTGTCGAGTCTGAATAAGATCAAAGTTAAAGACAAGCGGAACAAATGGCAGAGTATCCAGGTTGCTCTACGAGCGTGCTTGTCCAAAAATGAGATCAAGACGCTGGAGGACCGGTTGGCACGGTTCAAACAGGAGTTGAATCTACGCATCAGCGTTGGGCTGAGGTATGCTATGTAGTATTCTCCACGATATGGAATATATACAAGAAATGCTAAAGATATTTATGAAGTGAACAGCTTTCTGCGACTCAGCTAGAGCAGAGTGATCGTCTCAATATAATGGAAAAGAACATCCTGCGTGCCATCCTCACCGAGGAACGCCCCTCTCAACCCCCAAATCCCCCAAACGCACAGTGGTCTGTCCCCTTTATGCGAAACCCCCAATTTGTCGGCCGGACTGCGCAGCTTCACGATCTCGAAGACAAACTTTTCGTCGACGAATACTTCCAAAAGGCCGCCATCGCTGGACTCGGCGGACTGGGGAAAACACAGCTGGCCCTCGAACTGGCCTATCAAACCCGCACACAGCGCCCGGGGTGCTCTGTGTTCTGGGTTGTTGCAACCAGTGCCGAGACGGCATTTCAGTCCGTTCGACAGATTGCGCTTCAACTGGCGATCCCTGGCGTTGACGACGCGGACGCGGATGTTCTCGCGCTCGTGCAGGCCCGACTCAGCGACGATAGTTTCGGCCCGTGGCTCTTAATATTGGATGGAATGGATGGGATAGAGTCCGAGCAAGTCCCAACATCCGTCAGTATAATGGATGCACTGCCGAAGAGCGCAAACGGGTCGATCTTAATGACCACGCGAAACCGAAAGATCGCCGTCAACTTCGCCCGGAAGAACGTACTCGACATGCCTCACGATGATGCCGCAACGGCGTTGGAGATTCTCAAGGGATGTCTCGGCTCGCAGGACTTGGACGTGGACGATGACGATGAACGAGATGTGGCGATGGAGCTGCTTGAACGGCTCACCTTCCTTCCCCTGGCCATTGTGCAGGCGGCCACGTACATGGACAAGAACGATATATCCGTTACCGAGTACATGTCGTTATGGGATGACACGGAGGCGACGGTCATCGAACTCCTTAGTGAGAACTTCGACGACGACTGGCGATACAAGGAGCTCAAGAATCCAGTCGCGACAACGTGGCTGATCTCGTTTGAGAAGATACGCCTGTCCGACCCTTTAGCAGTGGATCTTCTCTGTTTTATCTCCTGTATCGAGCCGTCCATGATCCCACGGTCACTGTTGCCTGAAGCATCCACCAAAAAGAAGATGGTAGATGCAATTGGCACCCTGGCCGCATATTCGTTTGTGCATAAGCAGGATGGCGGGTTGTTTTTGAACGTACACCGACTGGTCCATCTGGCGATGCGAAACTGGCTCCGAAGCGAGGCGAGATTGCTCCCATACGTTCTCCAAGCCATGCAGCGATTAGTCGAGGATATAGTCTTTGAAAAACCTGAGCGATCAATCTGGCGCGCCCATCTGCCGCACATGAAGTTTGTGCTGGCAATAGACCCGGTCGGAACCGCCACCATGGAGAGGTTTCTGCTGCTGAAAGGGTACGGCCAGTGTCTGCTGGATGATGGACGATATATCGAAGCCGAGGAGCACTTAGATACCCTGGTGGAATTGGGGAAGCAGCTCTTTGGAGACGAGGATGTCCTGACGCACACAGCACTGGGCAACGTCGCACAGGCGATTGCGCTGCAAGGGAGGTTCGAGGAAGCCGAGAAGCTGTACATGGCGGCGGTGAAAGTCCAGGAGGAGACCCTGGGGAAAGAGCACACTACGACGCTGAACACCATCGTCAGTGTCGGCAGCGTCGCATTCGGACAAGGCCGACTCGAGAGGGCAGAGAAGATCTTTCGCCATGTCTTGGAGGTTCAGTCCAACGCCCTGGGAGCAGGACACAATGAGACCCTGGTCACCATGAATAACCTCGGCCTCGTGTTGCAAAGCCAAGGGAAGCTGGAGGATGCAGATACAATCCTGCGAGAAGCCCTGGGGACAGCAAAAAAGACACTAGGACAAGACCATGCGCATACCCTCCTCATATCTAACAACCTGGGAGAGAATTTGGCAATCCAGAGTCATCACGACGAGGCAGAAGCGCTGCATCGCGCAACGCTGGAGGCTAGAAAGCGTGTGTTGGGGGACGATCATCCCGATGTGCTGGGTACTACCCAGAACCTCGCCATCGTATTACAAAACCAAGGGAATAATATCGCAGCGGAACAGATGCATCGCGAGGTGTTGGATAGAGGGAAGGGCACGCTAGGAGAGCATCATCCAGTGATGCTGAAAAACCTACATAACCTGGCATATGCCGTGGCGGCGAATAAAAAACCTCAGGAAGCGGAGTGGATACGTCGACAGGTGTTAGAAAAAGCCACACTGGCTCTGGCAGAGGGCCATCCGGACTTGCTCATGTATACCAATGGCCTGGCGACAATGCTGCTGGACAGCGGCAGGTATGCCGAGGCAATTGAGATGCTACACCAAGCGTTCCAGGCCGTAGAAAACGCTTTGGCGAAGAACGCCGATATGTCTCTTACTGGTTCAGAGCAACAAAATCCAACCGTCGAAGATGGCCAGATTGATGCAGTGGCCCCGAAACAGAACCATGCCACCACCCAACCGGTTGTGCGGGTCTCGACCGAGATCTTTACACAAGTTGGCTCCGTCGCCAGACGTGCGGCCGGCACATTGGTAACATGCCTGACACTTGTGGCGAGATATGAAGAGGCCACAGCTCTCCAGAGCAACATTGTCCAGGTACAAGAAGCCGTGCTGGGAAAGGAGCACCCGCATACCATTGCAAGCATCATAGATCTGGCCGAGATTTACCTGACCAAGAACAACTGCCCTGAGGCGGAAAGGCTCCAGCAAGAAGCAATGGACATCTCTAAACGCGTATCGGGAGAACAGGCTGAATCCACGGTTGAGATAGCGAACAAACTGACCTCGACCATGCACATCCAGGGCAGATTCAAGGAAGCTGAGCAGATTCAGCCTAGCACCTCTAAGATCATAGAGGTTTTTGGCCAAAAACACCCGCTCACTCTGGCATGCTATTATAATGACGCCGAACTACTGATAAGCCGCAATGAACTAGATGAGGCAGCAAAGCTGCATGAGATGGCCTTATTAGAACGGAAAAATCTCCTCGGTGATCGACACATCGAAACCATTCAAAGCCTGATGGGAGTGTCCAAGGTGTATGCAGCGCAACAAAGGTATCAAGAAGGTGAAGCCAAAGTGCGAGAAATGATACAATCCGCCGAAGCTATACTGGGCGGACAGCATATCCTGACGATGGGTGGCGCTAGCCTGTTAGGCGCCATGCTGCTCCCCCAGGGGAAGCTTGAGGAAGGGGAAGAGGTCACTCTACGAGCATTGCGAATGCATGAGCAGGTTCTTGGAGCTTCAAACCATGGAACGGCTGTCATGGCAATGACCGTGGCCATGGTTCTACGATTGCGGGGGAAACATGCCGACAGTAGGGATATGCTTCAACGGGCTCTGGCAATTTTTGAACGCATCGGAGACGCCTTTGAGCCTGATCACATCCAGGCTCTAAAGGATCTGGTGGAGTTATCTCATGCCCAGGGCTGGCACGAGGAAGAAGAAAGTCCCTGTCGGGATCTACTCACTGCGCAAAAAAACACCCTGGGGCCGGAGCATCCAACAACGTTGCAGACAATGGCGTTACTGGGAGAGAGCCTCCGTCACCAGGGCAAGTTGGATGAGGCTGAGACAATAAACCGACACGTTGTGGAGTGCAGACGAAAGGTTCTTGGGCAGGATCATATTGACACTCTAGTCAGCTACAACAATCTGGCGCTCGTGCTTCGACACCAACATCGCTTTGACGAGGCAGCGCCGTTATACAAGATAGCCGCCGGAGTCGACGCCATCCTGGGGGAGAACCATCCATTGACACTGTTGTTTCTTAAAAATCAGGCGGAACTGCTGGCAACGCAAAACAATATCGATGATGCGCGAGGCATATTCAGCCGTGTGCTCGAGATATCCAAGAGAACGCTTGGAGAAGATCATGCCGACACATTGATCTGTACGGTGAGCCTTGCGGAGACCATGAGGCAACAAGGGGACTTTCACGACGCCGAAGAGATTCTCGTCCCAGCATTTGAGACCAGTCAACGTTCCTTGGGAGCAGACAAATATGTTACGCTGATGATTGGCAACAAGCTGGCCAGGATTCTGATCCACCAAACAGAGTACACAAGAGCAGGATCATTGTTGCACGATCTGTTGGATACAGCAGAGACGCATCTTGGCGACGTTCATGAGGCTACTTTGCTGACTCTCTTTAACCAAAGTATCATTTTGCGGCACCAGAACCAAGACGACAGAGCAAAAGAGACTTTGCGACGTGCTTTGGCTGGAGCACGACAATTGAGAGGACTAGACAATTCGTTTGTATATTCCTGCTTCAGCGAACTGATCTACACGCATCATAGCCGAGGCGAGTTTCTGGAGGGCAACGAACTCTGCTGGGAGCTGCTGGAAGAAACCGAACGCACTCTTGGGCCGGCGCACGCGGGTACATTGAAAGTCCACACCGAGGTCGCCGACGCATTTGCTGCTCAGGGATTGTACGCCGATGTCGAGGAAGTCTATCGCCGAATATTGGAAGCCCGACGTCTGGATGCATTCCTAGAGAGTATTGTTTATGACGATGTTCCAAAGCAACATAGTTGCCCTGTGACTGAGGAACCGGCCGAGGAAGAGCTGGAAGGGGAGGAGCTGGCAGAAGAAGATCTAACACAGGAAGAGGTGACCGGGGAAGAGCTCGCAGACACACTCATATTCGCCAACCTCTTTGGCGAGGCCATTCGACAACAGGAACGATATAACGAGGCAGAAGATATTCATCAAAAAATCCTCGCTCGACGTCAAGAGGCGCTTGGTGAGGACCACCGCGATACAATGGTCAGCAGGGTTAATCTCGCACTTGCACTGAGCAACCAAGACCAGGGGAAAGAGGCATTAAGCACAATTCAACAGGCCATCAAAGTCGCCGAGACCCTATTGGCAAGGAAGATAGTGCATCATACAGATATCCAAGAGGCTCTACTCGTCTTCCAGGCCCGGGGCGAAATATTGGCGGTCCAAGGCAGGCAGCAGGAAGCAGAGTCCTTATTCCGATATGTGCTGGAAACGAGCGACAAGACTCTCGGGGTTGGTAGTTTCCCTAGCAAGCTCAGCTCCCATGCCCTATCCGGCCATCTTGGCCTGCATCATGGTTTTCAAATCGTGCATCCTCCAGAAAACAGCAAGCAGGACTCCGCATAAACAACGTTTTCTGTCTTGTTATTGTTATGTTGATAGAGGCCAGAATCCAGCGGACTTGGCCGGGAGAGATCTGCACGATACATTGAGCATGCATTCTGCCTTGCATGTATCGACGACTGCGTATATTACCTGCGATCATCAGGGGCGAAAGAGTCTGAATGCTGATCTTGACTCTAGCGGGGGAACTTCGGGGAGCGACGCATCTTGGCAACCAACGCAGCCCTTCCGGTTGGCAACTTGGCAATAGCCCCCACGGGGCTCCCAGGATGAGCAAGGCATGTGGCTGAATGCTTGAGTGATGTGGTGTGATACGGATGGAGGAGGTGACGACATTCAGGATTCAGCCTGAGGAACTCGGCATCAAAACCGGATTGATGACTTCATATATCCGTTCTTGGCAAATATATTAGTGCTCAAATCTTGAGGCTCGGCCTCTCCAACATCTGCCTGGAGAGATCGGCAAGCGAGTCTCTGCCAAGAGAGATCCTCGTCTATACGTTGCTGGATCGAGTATAAGGGTAAAGGGAGATTGGCATTCGCCCCCAAAAGACGTCCCCCACCAACAATACATTGTGTTGTCCGATAGGCTTAATCTGGAGAGAGGCGTTGTATCCTCAGAATTAACCGTGCACAATAGAGAGGGAGTGTGTCGTCGGTTAAACGAGAAAGGAAAGCAGAGGAACCCCCGGGGATAGATGGGTATATAAACGTGCTTCCTATCTCTGTCTCGACTCACAATCAGCTTCATCTCTATTCCTCCAGCTCCAGCTAAACATCAAAATCATGCGTTTCTTCTACACTCTCTCCCTCCTGGGCGTCTTTGCCTCGACCGCTCTCGCTGTCACCGCCGATGACTGCGACTACCTCTGTGGCTCCGAGACCATCGGTGACGCCGAAGTGTCCGACTGCGAGGCCGCCATCGAACAAATTGATACCAGCCTCTCCAACGCTGGAGACCCATCGGATGCCATCGAGGTGGTCACCACCGACCCGTATACGCAATGGGCGGTCATGTACCGCGTGGGCACCTGCTCTGTGGCGACTTTGACCCGCATCACCATCGGTTCTTCTACCAGCGCCGAGGGAACGTTGGTGAACGGTCAGGAGCTGTATGACCTCGCAAAGGTGAGTTTATTTTTTGTAAATATATCGGTTTGATAGTAATGCTGATCTTTTCAAGGCTACGTTGGGCTGTCAGGATTCAACCAAGGGCCTGGTTAACGGCCACGCCGCGTGGGATCAAATGGGAGTTGGTATTGGGAAGTTGTAAATGTGCAACGTTTCAATTCATGGCTCATGGGAGGATATGTGTAAATAGGGTCACACTTTTCACTACGTTTAAAATCTAGCACTTCTTGGGTCTGGGTCCTGATGTCTGATCATTAGAAATTGAACGGTGTCTCAAATAACAATCTCCAATTTTATTTATCATGAATGAGCTTGCAGCACATTTGTCACAGGAATGTATTATTTAAACTAGCAAAACTGGGCCGAAAAGACAGCTGAAACGCAATGGAGGTAGGAAAAGGATGTTTGCTGCCCCGATCAAGTGACTCCAATCTCTGAATTTATTGGACTGGCTGACAGATGAAGCACTGGCTTGCTATGTTATCTATATCTCTTCCAATAGTCGAGGTTAAAACCCCGAGACCAAGGTATACCTATACCTGAGGTGCTGGTGAATGGCAGCGTGGGAGAATGAACGTTGTGAGATAATGTATGGATATTAGTACCATCTCCCAGAACTTGGTCACTACTGGGAGTACTAAGGAGAGCACTTGCAGTGATCTCAAAGTCAGTGGCATTTATTGGGGATTTCCACGATCAGCCAGCCCATGATTTTGACGATGGTCTGCCAGTGTACCAAGATAAATGGGGGAACATCCCCTTTACGATCATTATTGAGCATATTCCCATAACCTAGAACAATGAGGGAGGCATAACCGTGCTCTGGTGACGGCGACGTTTGCCCGGTGGTTGTCTGATGCGAAGCCCAGATCTGACTTTTGTCCTGAATCGACGATCCAATCTAGAACCACGACGTCCGCTTCGTGGCCTAGCATCGATTCCACAGAGAAAACTTTCACCATCTGCTCCCAGGGGAGTTCGAGTCTGTCGGAGATCCTCATCATTAAAAACGGACACCTTCTTCTGCTCGTAGCATCGGAAGTCATCAAGACATCAACGAGGTCGAGAACCACCGAGACATTAGCAGGATTCGACCTCGAGTAGTTTCCCTTATTACGCAGTGTCTGGCCATTGGCAACGCCAATCCCGAGAAGCTCCATACCCATTGGGATAGTTTGAATCCAACCGAGATGTATGGATATGGATGTTCACACTGGGATATCCGCATTAGGCAAATTGCAATGGAAATTTGCAGAGACGTAAGTGCATGCGATGTTGTTGAGAAACGAGAGTCAAGAGTCACTGGGATCCCAAGACGACGAATTTGATCCGATCTGATATCCAAATTTGTTTTATTAATGGTCAAAGGAGGTAGCTGATGTTGGTCACCTCTGATGGGGCCCACTTGCTCTAGAGATTGTCCACCCTCATCTGCCATTTGCACTCAAATTTCTTCTGACAACAGGGAACCAGCCAAGTTGTTGGTACGCGCTATAATTGATGCCTCTTGGACCACGAGTTCAGCCACGCTATCATGAGATTTCTTGAATGTGTTTTCTGAACTCGAAAAGATCTATTAAGACAACCGAGACATTGTGGAAAGGTCAAGTTCCGGACACAACGAGGTCACCGAAACCCATCACGGTAAAGATGAAACTCTACCGTCTGCCGTAGGAAGGCGTGAGGCAGATCATGAGAAGAAGAAAATTGGGCGTCATGGCCATGTTCTTCTAGATAAGCTCCCTCTAGAAACAAGTATCCGGATAGGTCCCCTGCGTCACTTACCAAATTCCATCGGATCTAGCAACTCTTGGAGTTAGGACCAGGAGAAAGAGGAAGAGGAGAAAACTGATGACCATTTTCTGGAAGGGGGGGGGAAAGGGAAGATCTCTCATCTAGGTGAGGATGACGGCCTAACTGCAAACGCCTGATACAAACGAGAGAGATTGAGGCCTGAAGATGTAGGGAGGTGGGAGAAGAAGAGAAGGAAGAGGACGAAGGAGGAGGAGAAGGCGGATATATAAGCTACTGATCATTCACAAAATGGCTTCTTCACTCTGATAGCAAAGGGAATATCATATTCTTATTAGCCACTAAATAGTCATTCTAGAAACAACCGTTTGATTGGTGAAGATATTAAATTGAATTCCTTCCCTCCTTCCCCTGGAATCCAGTCCCCAGTTCATGAGACATACCCTATTCCCAGCAGTTTTCTTTCAGTTATTCCCTTCTAGTATCCTCGTAATTCCCATTGGATTTGGCCTAAATACACAAAATGTAGTCACTTAAACCAGCCACAGAGCCATTTCCGGAGATATGAGTGGGAATCGAGGATTGGAGCCGGATGGATTAGTTCGTTACGGCGCCTGGGGGTCTTCTCTTCCCCTTCCAGTTCTTCTTCTAATACCAGTCGTAGACGTTTTTCACACTCAGAGTAATCACCACTATCTCGCCACGCCTCCTCGGGATGGCCCTGAACAAGAGGCTGGAGCTTGGGGGACTTTTCAGCACGCTCCGCTGCCCCGAAGCGTCCAAGTCTGGCCTCCTTATGCTTAAGTCGTTTGACGATGGCAGCGCTGATTTTGGGGAGGTTCTTTCGCACGGTCTCCGGAATAGGCTTGGTAAGTGTCATGTTGTAGACGCGGTGAGTTGTTGACAAGGGAGATTACTGATCCGCCTGGTTGGTGCAGAGTTGGGGGCTTTAGTATATGCTGGAACGTACCTAGGCAGACGCCCATATTGGATCATGTTGACCCATCTCAGCATCATCCACCGTGTATACTATGACGTACTAGTGAAGAGACCGTTGGCATCTTTAATCAGACGAGTAATAGCAGTAATACTTGACTAGTACTCATATGGTTAATAATAACACAAGGCTATCTCAGCGTATCATGTCTCGTCTAACCAACAACGCCTATTCCCACTGCTCATCCGGATCATCGCTGGCTTCTTCATCGCCCGAGACAGGATCTTCAAGTCCCAACTCAGGAGAGTCACCCACGGGTAGCATATTGCCCCCGACTGCATGTCTAGCATTGGTCCTGATAAAGAATGGATGCTCCGGGTGCAAAGGACGGCCCTGGCATACATACCCCATCGGTGTGTCGCGAAAGTCTTGCCCCTTTCGGCTTGCAGCGAACCATTCTTCCAAGAACTTTACTTTGTTAGGAACCGGTAACTGCACCGAGGAGGAAATCGTGTTCCACAATGCAAAAGGCTTCATCGGACTTGAGGATATAGGCTCTGTCTGAAGTCCAAGGTACTGTACGATGCTGGGGTACTCTTCAATGGGAAAGTACAACCGGCCCGCCAGAAGGCTCAACTGGATCTTGACAAGGTCAGGCAAGTCACCCGTAAACTCCGGCACGCTATAATAGTGGAAGTCATTGAAATGCAGCATATGCTTTGTGATTGGGGCCGCGTAGACGATAAGACAAGTCTCGGGGGGCTGTTTTTTGTCAAGCATGATTCTCATCAGGTTTTCGGCTTCCTCTGGAATAATAACCATTGCTTTCCCAGCCGAATGACTCCAGAGAATCCAATGGACAGGGCGCTGAAAAACGTGTTAGTGTATTGCAAGTCAAGGCTGTGGATCATCACTCTCACCAGAAAATCCTCTTGCCAACGGGCACCTTCGCTATGAACCGTCCTAATAAACTCGTCGGAGAGAAGAACATTTGTATCGTCGCTCCTGACCCCGCTCTTCTTACCAATCTCTGTCCTCTGCAATGCAGAAAATAATGTAGTGTACCATCCGGTCCCTTCGATATTTCCGGACCGAGCAAAGTGATGAAGCTGGGGGTGAAGGCCCCGGAACACATGGGGTTTAAGGTAAACGGGGCGTTGTATCTCACGAATCTCTTCAACCTCAAACTCGACCTCTCTTTCTTGCTCTACTTCCTCAAATGCAGAGTTCTGACCAAGTTGTATCTTGCTTCCGTGAGCTGACTGTCGGACTTTCAGCTCTGTCCAGAACTCCTGTAGTTGGCCATTTGATTCAGGTAGCTGATCCAAAGTATGAGCGTCTTGTTTGGGATAATATAACTCCTTTAACGTCTGTTGTTCCTGGAGTAGGAGGTGTTTCAGGTATTCGGCTCGTTGGTCCTCATCTGATACGAATTCCAAATTTGTCCACTCCGACTGTTTGCGTCGACAGAATTCGAAGCCCTGAGAGAGGTACAGTGGCTGGAGTTGCTCATTCGCCTGACATGTTTGCTCGAACAGCCAGCTAATAACATGGGGAGATTCTATCTGCACGTCCTTGTCGCCTAGGCCGTCGAGTATGCTCTGATGGACCTCAGGTGAGGCGATGAACTTGACAGATTGTGAAATACCTAACTGACGCAGTCTCATAGCAGCTGGGAAATCGTTAATAACAAAAACTTTTGGACTATCTCTTGCAGTAATGTCTTACCTTGAACTGTATGGTCTTTTGTTTGACCAAGGCTCAACGTTAGTGCTGCTCGGGCTGACATTGGAAACTTGAGATCTGTACCCCGGGTATGCGCTTCGTCGAAATAAACTAGCAATTCCCCTAAATTATCTGCAAAGGACGAGGACAAGAGAGATACTTCTTTTCCATTCCGATGGAGAACTATCGCCTTATCGGCACGAAAGTAGACCGCTGCGGGTGCTTCGGTATCTATCGCAAGCCATTTGCTTACAAGACCTTTGTTGTCAAATTCCAAGATGTGGGCCCCGGCATCCAACAGGATCCGTATTCCCTCATGTTTTAAATGCCGGAGAAAATCTTCTTCTGAAAATCGGACTTTTGTTTCTGTTCGCGCCACCGCGTAATGCCGATTCCTTGGTTGGAGAAGATAAGTAAGCACTTCGGCGTTCGTGTGCGCGAGGCTAGGAAGATCTCCTTGCAAGATGTTCAGAGGCAGCAGTCGCTTGTTGTCATTCGTGCCGCTAAACCCAGTAGTCAATGAGAGCCTTGGGGCTGCGAGGGGGTCACGTTCTGTTCCAGATGCGGTCGACGGAATGAATGCCGGAATATCCCAGCTACACGCCTGGAGCTTGTATTTGAATTGCCTTGTGTGCAAGGGAAAGACAGACCGGTTCAAGTAATCGTTTATGACGAGACGCTCGAACCTGAGGTGCTCCCAGATTTCATTCACTTGGCCGTGATCATCAGTGTCGATCAAGTTCCAATGTCTTAGCCGCTCAGGTAGTGTTCTAGACTGGTTTGTCCATCGCTCGTACTCGCTTGCTGGGTCATCTAATCTCAATGTCTGACAAAGGGCTTGTCGAAATTGCAAAACAGATAGCCCACTGTAGTAAAACGCCAAACATGTGAGCACAATTGAAACGTCTGGATGCCCCCATTCAGCCTGTTCTGAAGGTACCCCCTTTGCGTGAAAGGGAACTGCGATAGGGTCTCGTCTCGGATGGAGCCCGTATTGTACATTCCACCGCTTTTTTAGGCAGAGAAAAAGCACTCTATGCACCAATAGACCTCGCAACAAGCATAGGGACTGACTTGCTGAAGTTTGTCTCGGGAAAGCCCGAAAGGCAAGCTCCGCGGTCTCGGAAGGAATCTGGTGATCCAGAAGAAATTTGCGAACAGCTTCGCGTTTTGCAAGAGTCGCTGCTTCGGGAAGATAGCGACTATTCTTCTGGCAAATTTCCTTTACCAGCCTATCATGGAGTGCAACTTCAACGCTGGGACGTAAAATGTGAATGAATGGGAAACCTCCAACTTTCTTATAAACCACTTCAATAGCGTCCGGGAATTCGTCCCGAAGGCTTTGAAGACAGGTTACCACCGAGTCTAGCAGGAGTTGGGCTAAAATCCATCTCTTGGGATGTCCATCGACAGCAAATTGAGTTCCACTGGGATAAATCAACTGTGTTTTGGGAGCAAGGGTAATATCGCATTCGTCGACGACATCACGGCAAACATGGTCAAGCAACCTTTGTGTTTCAATCATTGTGCTAGCGGCCTTCAATTTACCGTCTGCCAGGGCTTGCAGACCACTGAGCCTGAAAGAAAGGATAGAGTCTGGCTGGGTAATCAGAATACCGGAATTTTCTCGTAGTCGTTTATGGAGATGATAATGGATTTGGAGGTTTTCCTGGTCAAGTGGAATCTTTCGAGAGAACGGAATGTGACAGAGCTCTCTACCAACCAACCCTCCCAAACGAGATTGTAGGATCTGGGCTGTTTGAACAAGCAGTGCCCTTGGGACAACAAGGCGGGCTAGGCTTTTGGTGTTGGCAAGAACACAGGCTACCATAGGCATGATGACCGATGTTTTACCTGTTAAGTCAGCTTCCTCGTTCATATATCCAGGCTTTCGATGTACTTACCCTTGCCCATGCTCATTTGCAGAACCGAGTTGGATTTGGAACTGGGTGAAATAGTTGCACGTGCTACATCGACCTGTTCGGGTCGAATGAGGATGTTTGATTCAATTTCCAGCAATATCCAGTCAGGGGTCTCTTCTGGTTGCCAATTTATATGACCGGCGATGCTCGTCTCTTCACGGATTCGTGGAGTATCTTTCATCTGGACAGCATCGTGGATTCGCATAAGATGCTGTAGATAGGTTATTGACAATGCATACCGGCAGAAGACTGCTTTCAAGGCGGGAGGACAAGGCCGAGTGCTCCTCAGGCTTTCAAGAATGCTGATGGTCGACATGCAAGGCCATAACCGGGCTAATTCAAGCCACACTGCCCCCGGCGTGACAGCTATAAGCAATTTTTGAATGCGATTTTGTTGCGCAAGGATACTCTTTTTTTGCATCATAATGTGTTGTGGAGGTTGCACGGGAGCTCCTGGATCAAGGATTTTGTTCTGCTCTCCCTGGTTTCCGAATACATCCAAACTTAACATGAGATCCTGTGCATACTTCCTCCGGATAGCACTAGGTGACTCTAGGAACTTTTGGAGGATACCTCTAAGTTCCCCAGCCTCCGAGGGTGACTTGGATATCTGGTGATCACGGTATTTTGGCGCCGTCCATAAGGTCTCCAGGCAGTGGTCTTGATTCATTCCTTGGTCAGCGACATATCGTGGGAGCTCTTCCACCCGAGAAATCAATTGCGCGAGAGAAGGCGTTATATTATAGCTCCGTACAGTTGTTGGGGACTCTTTCTGGTTCATATTATCGATTTCTGCACAAAAGTTATCATGAGCCCAGTTGGAAACCAATATTTCCTGGACTTCTGTAAGGTACAGGGTAAGGTCTTTATTGGCGACTAATCGCTGCCATTCTTCCTCGACAAGGTCAATAATTTCAGCATCGGTGATTAGCTGGTCTACCACGAGTGAGCGACTTGGCCACTGTTGTACAAGTACTTCAGCTAGTCGGCACGATTTTGCACCAGGTGTTTCATAATTATCGCTGCCATCAACACCTTCTTTTTCTTCTTCTTCTTCTTCTTCTTCCCGTTCGCACCATGGTAGAAGAATCTCACAGAATGTTTTCACGAGTGGCTTTTCATTCGGGTGGAAGGCAACATACTGGGAGTGGGTCGGAGGAGACGTTTCACGCAGGTTTTTGACGACCCAGAAGGCAATAATCGATCTGAGTAGTCCCATATTCACATCCTTGCCGTATGCAACTAGCCCCAGTTGGAAAATAAGCCGACTTTCGTCGTCACAGTTGCTATCCATAACGAGGCGAACAAGTTGACCCCACTGTAGAGCAACGTCTGTATCCAGCATTTCGGTAATTAAAGCCTCTGAATAAGGTTCATTGAATCCATTTATCCAAGGCACCTTCAGCAATGATGAAATGGCGCCTGTTGAATGGATGGAAGCGGGCTGCACTCCGATAAGGTTCACAATTTCATAGACATGACGCCGACAGGCTTCCTCTTTATCTGTATATATCCGACTGTACCTACGATCAGATGTGGTCTGAGCGTTCTCCGTACTCCAGTGCCGTCTCTCGTAGCACTCACGATGTGCGAGGGCCTTTTGACGGAGGTGTGTAATGCCCCTGGGAATGACTGCGGTAGACTCCCCGGGTCCAAAAAAGACTCTGAGCTGGTCATTCTTATCCACGATATTTTTGATGGCAGAGTGATATGCATCATGTTGAATAGTCCACGTAAGATCCTCTCTCCATATAACCCTCTCTTGCACATTGAGGTTAGCTGGGTAGTAACCACGGTTTGGAGTGAGTCGACAGATCTCTGTGAGAATTGAAATTGAACTACTATCCAAAACCGACCATGGCTGCATTGACCCAGATGAAAGACAAGCGAGTGCTTCTTCAGTGCCGGTTCGCCCTGAGAGTGGGTCCAAGAAGGCAGAGGCAGTGTGGGCATGTAGAGATGCCTTTAAACACATCAATCTTGGCTCTGCGGCACAATGAATGCGGCCCAAAATGTCGTCTATGTAGAACCTGGCGTAACTTCCATCCTGCCTTAACCTGACCTGCACATGCTGTCCCTGACGCTTTGACGTTAATTTTCCCATGGGAACGATTATACTGCGCTGTGAACTATTTGCCGCATTTTCGAGGACTAACATACTCTTCAGCCCGTACCATGTTCCAGGATCTTGGTTGAACGAAATTACCGACTGAAGCTGCTTGCACCTCAAAAGGCCACGTTTATCCACACGGAACTCCAGGTTGAGCCTTTTCAACTCCACCGTGACATTGCTAATCTTAGGCTGGTACACCGTAAGTCGCTCTGCATCCTCAAAATCTTCGAAGATGGCTGAAATGTTCTGGTAAAGCCGGCTATGAATATCCACGAGCATTACGTTCCTGCGGCGCGCACGTTTCTGTCTGATATCGAGAATCCAGTTTCCGGGCCTATTTCGGCTCCAAGGACCATCTTGCCTTCTGAGTTCAAGTAATCCTGTCCTGAGATTCAACCAATGAATGCAGTCATTGATAAGCGGTGCAGGCAAATCGGCGTTCCGACCAACCCCGAACACATGCCTTTCAACAAACTCCAGAATCTCTCCTTCCGTTTGTGCACGAATAACAACCCTGTCTGCATTCATTCCTATATGTATCTGATGCTGGTTCCATACCCGCTCTAGACAATAGGTCATGTCTGGGAGATTGGAGGGGTAGGATAGAAGGGGATGAGTTCCGAATAGGAGACGGATAGCTGCAGATTCTCGGATTTCTTTCGGTAGCCTCCCAAGGGGCTTGTGATCGATAAGAAGATGTCCATCCAAGATATGGTAGTGAACCACCTGTGTTGATGTAAAACCGATGCTGACTGTTGTCGATACAATCCAGTCCGGAAAATGGGTCATGATTCTCCATGGCCGGTATTTTCTCTCGAACCCATCCAGTTTCGGCCAGCCCCAGTTAATGGCTGTTTCAAAGCTTGCTGGATGTAGCTTTACAGCATTGTTGAGCAGTGTGCGCAAAGCAAGGCCCGTCTTCACGTCGCGTATGAACATGGATCTCAAAGTGGCGGGAAGATCAGCAGGGTTGAATGCTAAGTTGTGTTGTATCGCAATTGACGCCTCCACAAAACAGGTCAGCTCTTCAGGTTCAATCGACGACTTTACAAGACAAATCGAAAAAGTCCTTCTGCAGATCAATGCTGCAAAAAGTGCGTATGTTGTTAAGTTCGCTGCCGTGTCGCCATTTTTTTCGTTCTGAACTTCATGGCGTAACTGTCGAAACCACTCTCGTGAGAGTTGCCGGATCCTCTGCAGTGTTGCATGGGCATGTGAAACACTTCGCTCAGGTCCAAGGTGGATAACACGCAGTGTAATTGTCAACAACATTTCCATGTAATACGATTCCCTCCAGTTACGAGAAATCCCGTTCAGATGTCTATCAATCTGAGCAAGGAGTCGATCGCAAAAGCTTGTGTTGTTGACCACCTCATGGACTAGGCGATGGTCACCTGCGTCACCCAATGGCCCTGCCTGGTTGCATACGTAGTTAACCACATGCATGGTTTCTTGCATGCTAAAATTAAGATTGGATGACCCCAACTCGCGAAGTATCAGCAACCAGCGTAAGTTCTTACCGGAGAGGAGGCTCTGATATGCCATATACTCGTAGGGTGTAAGATTTGGTGGGCATCGTGTTTGGCTCGCGATTATTTCGTAAGAGCTGGGACCTTCGCCATCGGCTTCAAATCCTTTCGATTGGTGTATCTTCAAACAATTTAACACACAAGGTTCCAGCGGAAAGAGATGGGAAAAGTTGATTCGATTGGGCAGGTCTTTGGCCCACGTGTCTTGGGATTTACTGTAATACTGTAGGGTGAGCCCCGATGGTAAAAGTACATCACGCTCTGACGCTGGAAGTTTGACGCCCTTGTAGTGAGCTTTTAAGAAGGATTTCGTAGTAGAAGCAAGGCCGAAGTCGGTGGACTTTCCGCGAAAATAATTCGACAGCTGTCCGTAATCACGGAGTTGAATCTGTGGCTTATTGTGTTTTCCTGCGAATGGAGTCCCAAGTGTGGTTATTATGTGCCAGGTCATATCCCGGTAAGCTGCCAGTGCAGGCGGGATAGCAAGTTCGAGGAGTACTGCTGATTTTGCCGTCTCGTTTGTGGGCAGAAAATCCTCGTGGACATCAATTCGTAATCGATTCCGGCGCCTTTTCCAGTAGCAGTGGGTACATCCAGCTATATTTCTGCCACGACTTGTCCATCGGCAAGTGCACGTCGACGTCGATATATCTTTTGTCAGAGTATCATATTCATCATTCTTGCGGCGTAAATTATTTTGTGCGGCAATCTTTCGGATGTTTGAAGCCTTTTGAATTTCAGCTTCTAGTCGCCGCAGACTTGCTGCATCATCTGAGTCGGTATAGTAACGAATGGAAAAACAGTTATCGCATGGGTCACTGAAAATGGTGACGTTTCCGAAGCAGGAACTCTTGCAGCGTGCTTGGAGATAATCCTGTACGTCTCTTAGTCGCCGCATATCAGCGAAGGAATCTAACTGCAAAACATCCAACGCCTCGGGTAAAACACCAGGGTGATAGTCTCTCAACAAAGGAAACTCATTGACCGCAGACCTGTCCATCGCGACCCAGGCTTGAAAAACAGCTAGAACCATCAAGCTTCGTTGTTCGATGGAGGATTCATAGGCATCTAAAGTTTGCCGAGTGAGGTAATCCCCTATGGATTTAGCAATGTCGCTGACCGTCCTAGTTGTATCCGTAGGACTCCGTCCTGTCATCTCGAGTGTGGCTTCGATCGTACCAAGATTGTGATATTTCCGAGTGAATTGCTCCATGCGATCTATGCCTGCCTTTGCCATCGAGTCCCGAAACGGGTTGTCAGTCATAAATTCGTAAGGAACCATCAGTTGATTTGGGTTCTCATGTTTATCCAAAACGTCTTGGAGATATTCCAGGCTGTTCCTGAGACTTAGTTCCAGATCTTGCGTGTGTGCGCGAGGTGGTAATTGAGAAATGTGACGCTTAAGCTCCCTTTTACAAGCATTCCATAATTTCTCAGCTTGTTGAGTAGTCGATAGAATCGACTCTCGGCAAAAACGGTCGACTATACCAAAAAAATAATCGTAGAGGGAACACAGGCCAGTGGACACACATTTGCTTCGTTCGACTTCCAATTTCACAAGGCGTCTACACAACTTGGCACGTAAAAAATGGAATTCATTGAGATCAACGATATGAAATGTTTCCAGAAGGGTTTGTGCATGAAGAATGCATTGCAGGAATTTGTACTGTATGCGTGCGGCCTCCGGGTCCTGGCGAGATGTCAAGATCCGCTGAGCGCCCACGCGTAGGACAAGCCAGAACGGACTTCGTCGCCAAGGTTTCAGCGAGGTGTCCCACACAACGTTATCTCTCAATCGTTTTTGTGTCGCATGGGGTACCTCTGGCTGACCCAATGCTTCGAGGAGTGTCATCAGCATCATGGTTACGAGGGCGGGGTCAGCTGTGTCGCGGCATTCAGTCACCGGTACGCCAGCCTTTTTTGAATGGGCAGAAAACCGCTTGACGGACTCCGCGCTGGCCTGCTGAACAAACCATACAAGGTTGTTTATGAAACCAGTCGCTTCGTAACGGGAAGATGGAATAGAGACAGAGGAAGTAGGGAAGTTGCACACCAAGGCCCTAGGCGTCGTAAGGACATTCTCTGCCTTTGGAGAGGCTTCAAATGCCTCGAAGAATACTCGGTCATCACGATAACTATGGAGAGAGGTATATTTAGTCGGATGGGTCATTCCATAGGTGGATATAGTTAATGGGGTAACGAGGAGGCAAAGAGGCTGGATTGGAAGGTTGATCATTTCCTTCTTCGAACTCAGGTATTTGGAGATATGGGGACTCAGTATGTAAGTGTGGGTTGAAAAAACGAACCTTATGGTTAAGCCCGCATTCTGTTCTTCGATATAAAGAATACCAGTCACGCCGGAGGGAATATCAACGCTCAAAGCATTGAGAAGCTCATCCTTGTTGAGATCTCCGTCTCGATGGACTTCAAGGCATGTTTCAAGCGACTGTCTCAGTTGATTCAATCCTTGATTGGCGCCATCTGGTGCCAGACTGATCAGGGTGGTGGTAGCTTTAAGTAGTCTTCTGATAAGAGCTACTTCGATAGCTGCCTTGTCTGGATCCTCCGTCCCTGGAAGCTTTGGAGGCAAGGCGAGATGGTTGAATATGCCTCTTAGAACAGCGGCCGTTGACATTGTAGGATGACGATATCGATATGAAAGATAGAGACTCCAGGAGAACAAACTAGCGATAATAATGTATTGGAGATTTAGGAATAGATATGAAAGGGAGGGAATAACAGGAGGTGAAGGTGATGAAACGAGGATCGAGATACAGCACTTGAAGTAGATGCTAGGGTAAGAGTTGAAAAATAATAATATTGAAGTTGAAGTGAAGTTGAAGTGAGAGTAAGAAGGAATGAGCAGACGGAGTAACAGAAAACGTTGAAGACAAGGAGTGTGGACACCTAAGGCAGAGACCGTGACGATGCAATGAGTACCTGCACTCAATTGTTATTCATTGATGACGGGCACATTACGCCGTTTATAACCTCGCCATGTAGGCACACTTCGCTTCCACCGTGTATTGACAAACTGTTGGAGATCCTCAATGGCGCTGGCGTACTCAATGAGCGTTGATTCTGCAAATGCCGTCTGCAAGATAGCTAGACCATACGGCATGCCCGACTGCGCGTCGACGCCAGCTGGCACCGTGACCACAGGATATCCAGCCTGTGCCGCAATCTGGATGCTTTGCGCCACATCAGCAGGCACCAACAGGCCGTCCAACGTCCGGTTCCCATGCCGCAAGGCTGCGTCAATGCCTTCCACCTGCGTCGTCCTGCGGCAGAACTCCAACGCTTGCCAATATGTGTCATTCATCTCGCCTTTGGATGCTAGTGCCGCCTCAAACTGATCCTGACCGGAGCCAAACGCCGGGTGGACGCCAGCATAGCCCCCTTCGGAGCCAACATTCGCCTTGTTATAGTTCACCAAATCGGCCAGGGATCGGATGTTGGTATTTTTCAACTCGCCCAGGTAAACGTTAATGTTGTTATAGAAATCGACCTTGATATAGCTGAATTCTGACTCATTGGGATACCCCCTTTTGGTACCATAGTCCCAATCCCACCCATCTGGCGACACAATCCTCTCGTGGTGTGGTAGTTCAGTGCCATTCATAATTGTCGCCCCAGCGTCTTCGATCAGAGACAAAAGAGCTTGCAGTTGACCAATCAGTTTCGGATCTCCCCGTCGCCAGAAGGAGTCCCATGGCAGACCAAACACGGCGCCTTGGAGAGCGGAGCGGTCACGGAGGAACTGTGCATAGCCACCGGCAGGGGTTTTGCCCTCTTGAGCCCAGGTATAGTTGTCGTGAGCATCGACGCCATATATCGCATCTAGCACGTAGGTTGCGTCGCGTACTGTCTTACCAAATGTCCCAACGGTGTCTTGGTTCAGAGATTCGGGAATCACACCATCACGAGAAGTCAGACCGACTGTTGGTTTAATCCCCACTGCAGCATTCCGCTGCGCCGGGTTAATCACTAGTATCATCAGCAAGGAGGTCGATTGTTTTTTTTTTTTTTTGCGGAGAGGCCCATTCAAGACGTACGTACCACTGCCATCGGTCTCGGTACCCAGGGCAAATGGCACCAGGTTTGCACCCACTGCTACCCCTGATCCCGAGCTGCTTCCACCTGGGTTGACGGTGAGATTGTACGCGCTGCGGCATTGCCCTCCGCGGCCAGAGAACCCTTCTGAGTAGTTGGTCGAACGCATATCTGCCCATTCACTCAGCGCTGCTTTGCCCAGTAATATTGCACCTGCGCGGCGCAGCTTGTCGACGACAAAGGAGTCCCGTGGTACCACCGACCCCAGAAGAGCCAAGCTGCCCGCCGTAGTTTCCATGCGATCTTTGGTGGCGATGTTGTCCTTGACCAGGAAGGGGATACCATGCAAAGGGCCTCGTAATTTTCCGTGGGCGCGTTCCTCATCAAGCATTTTGGCGATCATGACAGCATCTGGGTTGTGTTGTAAAACCGCCCTGCATGAGACTCTCAGCAATAGTGCTTGTGATACAGGAGGATCTGAGTCTTACCGCAGGTATTCCTGAGTTTGGAATATACGATTTCGATAACAATCAACAAGGTCAACGCTGGTGAAAGCTCCCGCGGACAGATAGTGTTGGATTTCATCGATACTGGCTTCCTCCAAGTTGACTCCCCGGCATGGCGGCATCGGGAATAATTGAGAACCATTATTTGCCTCTACCTCTAAGGAGGGGAAGTCGCAAATGGTTGGAGTGAGAATAGTCTGGGCCTCCACCAGCGGATCTGGATTAGGGTTAATTGCCACCACCTGGTGTAGCAACAACAACCACGATACAGCTACTCGAAAGGCCATTTTATGGGCGGGGGACAATCCGGTTGTTTCTTTCTCCGGGTGAAGATGTTTGACCACATCAGCCGCAGACGCAAGGGATAACTAAGTTACACCTACTCTCTTCACTATTACATCATCCTCATACAAAACCCCCACAGAACGGATATAATCAGTAAACATCTGGAATCCTATCCAGGATCATCATGCCAGGTTAGGAACATCCCAATCAATCCAATCACCCTTGTCAAACACAAGCCCTGGATAATTCTTCTCCACGGTGGTATTTGTCTCTTCTCCCAACAGGAACCGACGAATAAACACCGACAAATCCTCCGCTTGTTCATCCGGGAATGAACAATGCGCATGATCCGTCGAGAGAGAATATCCCATCTGACCGGGAACCCCCAGTGCTTCCCAAATCGTGTGCGCGGCTTCCATGCAACCCAGTGACGACCATGGTCCCAGCCATTGGTAGCCCGCATTGTCCAGCGAGAGCAACGCACGGGGCGCAATCAACCCAGCGAGCAGATGGTGATCGAATGGCAGACGCTCGACCTGGTCAGTATACTCGTTGAAGTCGGTCGAGAACCAGACGTTTTCCTGAACTATCTCCCCAGCTGTCTGAACATCCTCGGGGGCTCCCTCCTCGGCGTCACAGAGCCGCCAACAGCCTGAGCCTCCGGTGCCGGATTCCTGAGCCACAGTCAGTGCGATCCGGGAGTCAAACGCCCCCGCGACCAGGGCTCCTTTCCCGTTGCGCGAGCATCCTGTGACTCCGACCTTGGTGGGGTCAATATTCGCCGCAGGCGTCGTTTCTAGGCTGTCGACGATGAGCGAGACTGCCCAGGCCCAGGCCATCATGGCGCCCGCGCTGTGGTCTGCACCGTACAAGTCGTAAAATGCGCCTTTTCCGCGACTACTCTGGTCGTTTTGCTCCGCAATCTGGCCGTTGTCGAAAGTAATCGTGGCAACTCCCGCCGGGAGAGGGATACTTAATCCTCCGTAGGCAATCATGGCGGGATAAGGACCATCACCAGCCCCCGACGGATAGGTAATGGTGGCCTTGAATGTGGTTTCCTTTCCGTCGTTGGCCGCAGTGATGGAGAGCGTGCCTTGGGCAAAGGACGCAGTCACTGTGGATAGAGTTGGAGGCTTGGTCCCTAACTCAAACTGTTGTAGCAGAGTTGCGACATGTTGTTGGCGACACTCCCAGTCCTCCTTTGTCGCAATCCGTCCGGTGTCCGGCAAAGGATACCAAGAGAACGGATCAGGGAGAGTTGCAATTGACTCAAGGTCAAGGGATGCCGGTAACTCAGGGCATTGGGCTAGGACTATGGTCTGTCAATCGATAGGTTCACCTGGGGGAAACACGATGTATGGACGTACCCTTCGTATAGGTCACCGAAGTAATAAACCACAGCAAGAAAGACTTCATGACTACACGGGGAGGTTTTTTTTTTTTTTTTGCTGAATCGGCCAAGGGTTCTGGTTCAGGATCAGTACATTTATATATTCCTATTCAGTCATTGTTCCATGAATCCGGTCGTCCGAACTCCCAGACGCCAGGAATTAGCCTAATCGGAAGAGATATACAGCATCACAGGGGCTGTGAGGATTTTCCCCAATTTAGGATAAAAGCATTAACCTAAAAAATCGTTTCGGATGCAACCCCGTTTCGTGTGGGTTATTATCCATTGGCCTGACTTATCCTACGATCCGGGGTGATCAGCCGCCAGGTGGATTAACCCTGTTCACTCGAATGCGGTACTGCGATAAACCACATAGTTTTGGATATTAAGATATGTTGCTAGCATTCTGTGTAAATTTTCCACCGGTATACGAAGTTCAACTCATCCGGTCTATTCAACTACCCTTTCTTGGCTAACTCCAACAAGGATCGAGCCGCATCAACCACCGTCTCCTCGAAACTTCGATAGTGAAGTCCCAAGACTTTGCGAGACTTTGAATTGTCGATCCCATACACCTCCTCTCCGAGTCCGGTGTGCGGCTTTCCCACGGGCACTCGGTCCTTCACCTCTGGCACCTTTTCACGGAGAACATCTACCATCTGTTGATAGCTGTAATTGTCTTGGCAAACCAAGAAACGCTGTCCACCGGCTTCTGGGGTCTCATAAGCCTTGAGATGTGCCTGGGCAACATCGCGCGCATCCACCGAGCCCCAAAAGCTCGTGGGCGGCACAGGGTCCGTGGGCTTTGCGGTCATCAACCGGTAGATCTCCGCAGAGGATTCGTTCAGATGCGCGATGCTAGCCGTCGCATTCATGTTGGGCCCGTAGACCATCGGCGGACAAATGGTCACCACGTCAAACCCCGGACGCTCTCTCTCGACAAAGTCCCACGCTGCACGCTCAGCCAGCTTCTTGCTGACTAGGTATGCCACGACAGTTGATGATCCTTTTTTGGCGGCTTCGTCATAGGTTAAAGGGTTCCAGTCCTTTTCGGTGTAGACATAACCTGGTCGGGTTCCCTTCGAGACGTCGACGATGGCCGCAAAGGATGAAAGAATCACCAGTCGACGCACCTGCGAGCCGTTTTTCTTGATCGGGTCGAGAATATGTTTCGTTCCGTTAATGGCGGGCAGGAGGATGTCCTGCTCGTTGTCGTCGACTTTAAACTCGAAGGGCGACGCCGTGTGGATGACCCCTGTCACGCCCTTGACAGCTTCATCAAACGCATGTGGTACCCCGATATCCGGAACAATCGCAAACGTGAGCTTGTCCTTACTCACATATTCCAGAAATGTTTGTTTCACTCTATCGGCCGTTGATTGAGACCGAACCGTGCCTCGCACCGTGTGGCCGGCTTGCAGGAACGCATCCACGATATGCGTGGCGATGAAGCCGGATGCACCAGTAATCAGAACAGTTTCGGCAGGCATTGTGCCTTAGGCTGTGTTCAGAGGATAGTAATGAACTGTGTAGGGCATTAACTACCTAGACTCGATGCGGAATACTGTTGGGAACGGTACCTGGCTGTATCTCCAAAGGATTTAGATCAGAACGAGGGAAACCGGCCTCATTGAAGCTATCTGACCTAGGAACTGTTGGAATAGGTGGATGGGAAAGACCCCGCTTATACAGACAAGCAACGAAGGGTCGATGCAAGGAGATGTTGTGACACCTCTTGTATGTATGAGAGCCAGCTTGGATGCCACGTCACGAGGGGATCCAAACAGAGAACAAAGAAGTTACACCAGATATACCCATCATAGATATTGTCTGAATCACAGACAAAAAGAAAAGTGAAGTCATTGAGTCCGAATGCGGAAGATAGTGGAGGTGGTACGTGGGGCCGAGAGATTCTTATATTCGGACAATTGCACGACAACGACATGTCAAACCTAACCTCTATTTATTCCAGTCTTTGTATCATAACCCGTTATATATAAGTCTTGGTCTGCTCTGGTTTTGTTGCTTGTGAGCTGGTGGCAATTTCGCTTTCGCTGGAAGGGTATCGACAATTCAACTAGGAAAAAGAAAAACAAAGTTCAAAAGCAAGCCCTAAAGTCCATCTGCGTCGAGAAAAGAGAAGAAAAAAGAACAAGAAAGAGAAACAACAATAACGCTTCAGGCAGCCCAGGCCTCGTTCAGAACCTTCTGTCCCAAAGCCAGTGTTCGAGACGGCTCCTCGCCGAGCCATTGGGGCTCCAGGCGAGTGATGTTATTCTCAATCTCCCAGGCACGACCACCTTCCACGTACATGGAGGTGCCATGGAGGGAATCGTCCGCCAGAACGCCCGCCGTGACGGCAGCGACTTCCTGAGCCGTGCTGACAGGCAGACCTTCCTTGGCCCACTGGTCGCCAACCTTCTTGGTGACACCCGAGCGGGTTGCAGTCATCCACGGACAAATGGTGTTGATTCGGATGTTGTGCTTGTAAGGAGAAGAGAAGTATGGGCGTAGCGAGCGCATGAGACCTTGCACCCCATGCTTCGAAGCCTGGTAGGCGGAAACGCCCGGGGTCTCTTTGAACCCAGCGGCGCAGGAGAACAGTAAGATGGAGCGATCTACTCCAGGGCCCCGGTTGTGGCGGAGGTAGACGCTGGCCACGCGGGTGACATAGATAGAGCCGATGAGGTTCACATCAACATCCTTAGTGTTCGGGGGCTGAGAGGGCATTAGCTCCGGCACATCAGATTGGAGCAGGTCGAGAAAGGGTACTGACCTGGCGCACAGTTTGCAAGCTTAAGTTCTGATCAAACAGGTTCTCACCGGCTTCCATGTTTCCTGCGGTCACAACCACATGGTCGATACGCTTGTAGGTCTTGAAGGCCCGGTCAAAGAGGTCGACGACGGCCTGGTAGTCGGTCACGTCAACCGCTTGGAAAGTAGCACGAGGGGGCTTGGGAGGCTGGGCAGGATCGCCAATGGCCGGCCACTGCTCCAAGCACTTTCGGGTCAATGCCTCTCCATGCGCGGTGTCGATATCACCAATGCAGACATAGGCACCACTCTGGCAGCAGAGTTCCACCAAGCTGGCACCAATGCCATTGGAGCCACCTAAGATGAGGGTCAGTGGGGGGAGGCTCTTGCATAGTGTCGGTCCTATTCAGGAAGGCAACTTACCCACAATGACCACAACCTTCTCATCAAAAGCCTCTTCGTGTTCCGAACTAGGTTCGAACTGAGCGACAGGCTCGGCGGAGTTGGAAGAGAGAACGGGGTCAGTGGGAGCGATCATTCTGAAACAGGATATATTTGTCAGGGGGTAGGAGGCGAAGTGGATCAGAGAGAGATAGAAAGATGAGTTGATGTGCAATCACAGGTGCAGTGAGTATGGAGAAAGGAACCATCCCAGATCCGGGGGGGGGGGGGAGGTGGCGGGCTTTATAAGTTCAGCGACAGCCCGGTGTGTTTCGTCCTCTTCCCATAACACCATGGACACCATGGACACCATCATTTCATTTCGGGAGGAATGGTCATATTCGTTGGTATTTACGGTAGTATTCCCAGCCAATGACCATTCGATTAGCCACAGAACATCCAATGCGAGCGTTACGATCCCTGGGAACCCAAGTGGAGCACATATCGGATGAGGACGCAGACGAGGCAGTTACATCGTTGGACAGATAGGAAATCCCACTCCACCGATAGCGTTCTTCCCCGCCTGCCAGAGTCTCACCCACAGTGGATCAACGGATCGGCGAGAGAGTGCGGGGGGAGAAGGAAAGAGCAAGAACGACATCTGGGGATAATCTGGAGAAATGCATCAAGGCATAGGAAAGACCGCGAGGGAGACGAGGCGCTGAAGGAGCAACCAAACCGGGTGGAAAACGGCGAGGAAATGAGCGGAATGTTACGGGATGGTAAAGGAAAGTATGAAATACGATGATGCTGATGCTAAGAAAACAATAATAATAATAATAATAATAAATATACCCTAATGATAATAAAAATAATATCGGCGGGAGGAAAAAAGGGGGGTTGTTTTTTCCGGCCAAGGTACCATTCCCCTCGTGGGAATATGGTTGAGGTACTTCAACCTCATCTCTTTTAGCCCTAACTCCCTAACCTGATCGACTCACCCTCCCGCCCATCCATTCGACTCACCAAAAATAATCATATTCACGTTCGTCACTGATGCAACACCTCGTCAATCCCTGAACGCCACACCCGTGCAGACAAGATCGATCAAGACGGTCAAGACGGTCAAGACGCTCGAGACGCTCGAGACACGACCAGGGACAAATGGGAGGGCAGTGCAACCTGATCTGGAGGATGGCTTGGCTGGTTCAGGAGGTTCAACCCCAAAGTCAATTAATTAAATCAATCCATCCAAACCAATGCAATCCGGCTCGAGGAAAATGACTCCTTCTTTTACCTGTCGACTCGGGATGACGTAGGGGATGCCTCCTGGACGCTCCCTTTGCGGCCAATCATGCCCCCTCTTTGCCATATCCGGATCCACCGCTAAAAGCGCCTGGAATCCCTCGGTAACCATAAGGGGCAGAAGATCGTCTCTTCCCTGACTTGTTGTTTCTGTGCCTTGACTCTGAGTGGTGTCAGTGGTGTGGTGTGGTCTTTCGCGTACAACGCCAATGCAAGTGCGCTTCTTTGCACGGGATGGGCGTCTTGGTCTCTGCATGGTGACAGAGATGGCTTCAATTTCCTACTCAAGATCCTGATCTTTCGGTGTTTCAGTGTTCCAGCCTCATCCTTCGCCTCAATCGTAAGCGGTGTTTCCCTACCAGGTGGCTGCCGGATGGCTTGTTTAAACTTCCACCCATGCCGATTCGCATGCAATATCAAGAGGTAATATTTTTTTCGTGCCGTTCTCTTCCTCCCGCGCGATGATGCAACCGATAGGACTTTGATATCACCATCATAGTCGTTTTCAATAAGAACTCACTAATCGTAAGAGCAAAGAATCACAAATAATACCTCATGTTAAAACATGCCGGTTGCCTAGGAGGTCATTGCTTAGGCTGGATCCACCACACGGCGCGCAGACGGACAAAGCCACTGATTTATTGATGTATTTGGGCACTAGTGAAGTGGATTTCCTGTTTCTTTTGCTGCCGGTTTATTATTCTATTCTCTTCTATTGTTTCAATTTCGTTGATTCCTTTATTTAATTTAATTCCTCTTTCCCTGATCAATCAGAATGGATCCACACACAGTACTAATACTAATTAAAAAAAAAAAATCATAAAAAATAAACAAGTAAAAATAAAAGCCTCATCCCGAGGACTCTCTGCCGAGAGTCTTGGTCGAACCAATGACCCAGACCGATAACCGGCCCTCCAATCCAAGGGAGAAATTCAACATCTTGTATGGATGGATGGTGTAGAGACGGAGCAGCGTCTTCCGTCATTCTTTGGTGTTACATATCATCCTGGCTGCACTTCATCCCAAAGAAGGTCTTACGTTGTCTGTTTCCGTTCACTCCTAATCTTCTCCAGTGATCCTTGGTGATGGAGAGAAAATCAAGGGCATTTAATTCAGTCTAGACTGAACCTGTCCCTGAAACATTCCGAGGGCTCGTATGGTTCCCCACCGGTTCCACCCGAGTATACTCCCATCTGCCTAGTGGGTTTTTGTCTTTCTCCATGTTTTCTCCATGTTTTCTCCATGTTTTCTCCATGTGCTAAGATGGGACTCGGATAGCGACATGATATCGATATACCATAGACCAGTTTTCGCCCGTGTCCATGCCAGGTCCTCGCATCCAGAGACGATGACACTGGGTGATGGAGATGGAGACCCACCCCCACCGCATATGGTCTGAGCGGACAACGTGCTCCACCATTCCCAAGTAAGATACTAATGCATGACAGGAATCCTGGGGTTGATTAACTGGCCAAGTTGACTACCTAGTTATAATCTTTCTCTTTATGCCTGTTTAGGTCAACAACGCGTTACGCAGAAATCAGCACGGATCAAATTCCGATAAGAAATTGTGAGAAACCTGACTCGTTAAATCTAGTTCTTAAAAGGTGCCGGCGGGGTGGAATGATTTAGTAGTAATTTTCGGAACGGAAAAATAAAACTCTCGGAGGGCGTGAAGTGAAGGCCATGAAAAAAGATGGTTTTATTGATCATTTAGAATGAAAAGATGAAGAAATTCAGTGCGGGAAACCCCTAGGCTGGACAGCAGTTTAAGTACAATTCCATCCCTCCTTCCCGAGGTATCTTTTGATCCCACAATATATGCAAAGGGACAGTTTGGTCTCCTAACTTCTGGCCAATCAATCTGGACTACTTCATATGGGCAATGTTGTCTCGAACCAAAAACAATCCCTTTGAATCTTCTGCTGGCCGTTCCCAACCCATTGACAGTGGAGATATCAGAATCTGCCCCTCTGCATGAATGGCCTGGTGTTGATGACATCTCAAATCATGACGAGGGAAACTATATTAGCATTTTGTTCCTGGCTTGGGCTTATATTCTTTCTGCGCGATGGGCAGAATCACTGAAGCATGTTTCGGGGCACCAATGCAGTAGCAATTTTACACACGAGACAAGCCAGCTTGCAACAGAATGTTCTCTCCGATAAAGTCAACATAGAGATAGCAGGAGTCTATCCAATCTCTAAGGAAGAACCGCCCTCGTCTGGTGCGGCTTTGGAATATCTGGCCAGATTTTGTTCGCATCATCGACTTTACGGACAGTGTTCCGTAGCCCTAGTTGCTGCACTCTACATTCCATTGCTCAGTGGAGATTCTATTTCACTTACTATCCCCACATTAGTCTTGCAGCCTGGACTGTCGTCTCCATCACAAGAATCATCAAATCTAGTGAAAGAAAACTCTGGATTTCTTTCCCGTTATATAATGTTGAGTTATAATGTATAGGGTATACGATCTTTACTTTCCAGTACATTCTTCAACCAAGAGATTGAATGTAATCTTGCCAGCACGTGTCTCAATCCTATCTTCGCAATAACAAACCCTTTGGTCCAAGGTGAGAAGCATCTTACACTAGCCAAGGTCCTTGGACATCGGCAGCCCAGATTAGCTGGCCTTTTGCTCGGTGCGATTGTGGTAGGACTAGCAAATTCCACAATACAAAACATCCGGATCGGGCTTACTGCCACGGAATTCACTGCAGCCGCTTGGACAGGAACGCACCAATCTTTCATAACTGTAGAAACCTAGTATCAACGACGGTGAGATGATCCGCAGGGAAGACGAGTGTCGTTTGTTGTTTATCGCAGCCAGCACAGAAACCTAAGAACAACCAATACCCGATACAAGACGACTCAAACTTGTTCTCCCAGGTAGCTTCGGAGGCTGCAATTCGCGGGATTTTTGGTTGGCTCAGATCCACAGGGTACCCAGCAAATGAAACACCGTTACGTCGGCATTCCTGGATATACATTGAAAGCTCCGACGAGGAAGATGATGATATCCCATCAGATAGCAATCAAGAGGATGGTTGTCAATCGTTTGTCAGTCAATGGCTTAGCCAGGTGAACTTAAGTGTCGAGATCGTCAGATCAATCCTCTCTTCGAAGCTGTCAGGCCAATTCGTAATTACTGGATTCTGCATCAAATATATTTTATATTCATACTTCTCCCTTCCAATTAAAATTGACCAGAGCTCTGACAAAAAAACAATTTTACCCGTTAAAAAAAAAAAGAATTATTATTTACTTCCTACGAGCTCGTATGGGATGCTTACTAGATACATGGTTCTTCATGGCGATTATCAAGCATTGCCACAATAAATGATCCATGATGAACACATGGAACGGGTGGTTTACGTCACTTTTCAGTTAAAGTTAGCCACATACCCCGAACATCAGACCCATGAATTATTTATTATTCATCGTGTTATATAAAGAGTCAGGTATTCCATATAATTCATCATCTAATCCTCTCACCCCTTACCGGACAATCAATTGCCTTGTGTGTGGTATACAACCTTATAATTTCTTCAACCCAGCTGTTCTCTTCTTCCACTACTACCTCTAAAATGGCGCAACAGTATAACGGAAATACGTCCGAGAGCCCTCCTAAACATGAGATGGTTTACCTCCAGAATATCCTGTCTCCAAATCGGTCCTTCGGAGTGTTCCGACGGGTGCTTCATACCGGACTGTACTCTCAATTCGTTGCGATGGAAGTGCCCGTGCACGGAGAAATCGGCGACGAGGTAAGACTTCTTCCCAAGAGACCCTTTTTCCGGTCTTCTCCTAACCATTGTAGATCCACACAGTCGATCAAGTATTACTCTTCACCCATGGCAATGGGAAAGCCATTGTTGCGGGGAAAGAGCAAGACGTCAAGGGTGGCGATGTGGTGATCGTGCCGGCAGGTACGCAGCATCAATTCCTCAACGTCGGCAAGGTCCCTCTCGAGCTGGTGACTATCTACTCACCGGCCGAACATCATCCTGCGACGGTGCATCAAACCAAGGCGGAGGGTGATGCCAAAGAGGAGGCTGGCGATGATGAGCCTCCCCAATGGGCGGAACGCAGCAAGAAGGAGAATGACGAGTTGGGCTTGGTTACGCCGTAGATTATCTTCTATCTATTGTATATTAGTGTAGAGTAATTGACATCGCCCACGAAAACATACAATGTCAGGTAATAAGTATGAATGCTGCACGATAACACCAGCCAAGGTGGTACAAATCTCATGTTCCACTAGTTAAAACTGCTGCCGCCTCTATTACTTTGGTAAAATGGCTATTGTGTAGTAACAATAATTGGCACTGTGTCAGTCCACCTTTGGTACAAACTGCACCATCATAGATGATAATACAGGGGCAATGGTTTTATCGTTGATCGCATCATGGGTTGTGTGGAGGAGCTGCATCTATGGGGGGAGGTGGTTAGATGGAATCGATGCCTCTTAGTGTCCAGCGACTTACCTCGAATTCCATCAGGATCAGAACCACAACTTTCTTCAGCTCAAGCCAGACTGTTCGAATCCGAGGGTGGTCAAATGCCTCCAGCTTCGACGGCAATAAGTATTGAGTCATACATTTATGGTGTTGGGGCGATGCCACCTGCCAGCGCTCCGGGCGGAACATGTGTGTATACTCGCCGTAGATTTCAGCATTGTGGTGCAAGGCTTCTGAGTAACACCCGATACCAGTTCCCTGGGGGATATAATGTCCATCGATAATGGCCCCATCGGGTGATGTGACGATATCATGGTCGCAGGTCGCATTGGGAAGCAACCGTAAGGACTCCTTCATGACGGCATCCAGGTATGCGAGTCGATTCAACTCAGCCCACCTGGGGAGATTTGAGAGAAACCCCGTATTATAAGCTGCAGTTATCTCACTCCTCAGATTCGCCATAGCCCCTGGATGCCGGAGCAGAAGGGCGAATGTGAGAGTCAACGACTCCCCAAGGCAGATCAGATTTTGTTCGACGGGGCAGTCCTCCAGCCGGTCCCCAACCCTGATGTTTCTCTGTGCTAATTGAAGAAGCCGAGCTGACTCTCGTACATGCCGATTCATGGGCGAGTGAGGTCCACGGTAAAGGCTCGGAACACCACGAGCTCTCTTTAGTCGATAAGTAGGGCGATTGAATATACAATCCATCCACATTAATTCACAGCCACTAGCCCTGGCATTATCATTACTTTCTTCCGTGCGTTCATCGCCCCTCAAACTGTCAAAGAAATCGGCAGAGAAGAATTGAAGGAAAAGAGCGAGGTCTACAATCTGATGCCGTCGGAAGGTATTGGCAAGCGAGCGCACTGCGTGATCAATGACGCCCTCATACCGCGAGATTTCAAAATGTCTCAGCCTACCAATATCGTGGTCCTCGAGAGTCGACTACGCACCGATGTTAGAACATGCTCTCTTAAGCACGAACAATCCAATGATAAGAGGTAGTGTATATTTACCGTATTTCGCGGTCGACGACGACGGACCGGGCGAATGGCAGCCGGGTTGGATACGCTGAGAGAATTCGGCCCTACACGTACGACTGTGCCATGTTCCTCGTGCAGGCGAACGAGATCAGGGGTAAAATGAGGGGATTTTCGGGCGTAAACGCGCCAGAGATCAGAAAAGCCAGCAAGTTTAGGGCCGGGAATAGAATTCAAGCGCGTGTAATTGCACAGGAGACGTACAGTCACGAGGAATACCGACACGAGGACAATCGCATATCCGACCATGACGACCGTGCCAGCATGATTCCCGTTGTTATCATTGTTGTTCTGATCAGGCAGCTGGTGTGGTACTTGTTCCAACAATCCCGAGTCAGCCGAAACAACCCGATGTCGCACGATTATTACGTACATTTCTCTTATGTGGATCCCATCGGGCCGATTACAAATTCAGGGTTGGCCGAATTGTGGGGAAAAAACAGACAAAAATCATGGAAATGAAATCCTGGAGAAATTGGACCCTACTCCTCGGCAACAGGCACATGACTTATCTTCTTTTTCTTCTTTTCTTTTCTTTTTGTGGAGTGATTAAGGGTTCTAGTTGGAGAATTTATCACATACAATTTCAGTAGAGCCGATAAATGAGGGATATGAAAATACCCGTTGTATAATATCAACATCAACATCACCAACATCAACAACATCATCTTGCAGAAAGTCACTATTCCTGTCACCCAATCGGAAGAACTACCGGCGATATATCATATATCCATACTTACAGGTATATCCTGACATTCGTGATCTATCCTCGTGGCGCAGTGCGCGCAGGATACTAACGCTGTTTGGAACAGACATCTTTCCAAAGACCCCTCCACCTTGCGCGCTTCAAGTAAGAAGAACAAAAAAGGGTCTCTCTACTTCTTCTTCTTCTTCTTCCCTCCTGAGACGCATACGACATGTGCATGATCATCGGATATCCATCCCGGTGACAACGACATGGGCCCCAGCAGAAGGGGAAGTGAGCTATCGTCTCGGATCGAGGACCGGTCAAGTCTCAACCCGCGACGTTCGAACGTAGCGTATGTTCCGGCGAGGATCGCCCCTGCCAGACAATTCAGACTGACGGTATCAGGTGCAATCGATGTCGCAGCCGAAAAACCCGGTGTGCGGGTAATCCACCATATCCCTGCGCAGCCTGTAGAGACATCAACCAACCATGCGTCTATTCCGAGGCCGAGAAGCGCGTGTCGATTCCAGAGAGGTGGGTCGCAGTTATACACCGGAATGAGATCGAGCATGTTGACTGATAACAGTTCTCTAGTTATTTGCGCCAGCTGCAGTCACAGGCGCAGGCTGACCACACACCGGCACGATCAGGTACTTTCCCATCACCCACCACATCACTTAATCTCTCTCTTTTTTTTTTTTTTTTTTTTTTTGCTAAAAACAGTCCAGAAGAATCACGGATTCCTTCATTCACCAACCCCAGTCCATCTCAATCCAGCCCCTACAGTGGCGTGGAGGTACCGGTGGAACGAGATGATTGGTGGTATAAGGGCACTGATCATTTGTTTCTCAATCGTTCTGGAGAACACCGTAAGTCCCAGAGTCACAGCAACCTGATCCAGTCCAGTCTAACGACGAGCCCTAGATTATGTCGGTGCATCTTCCGCCACACACTTGGCAAAGCGCCTGAATCCCACCTCGGCCAATCTGGCATGGGATGTACGCCCCCTCTACGATGATCCAACATCTCTTCATCAGTCGGTCTCCCGGGCTCTTCCACAGTTGCCTCCCTTTGAATTTGCCAAACGGCTCTTCTGGGTGCAGTATGCCTACATCGGCACCATCTTCTCGCTCATTCAACCCCACGATTATGAAGAAAGACTACACATTGTATATAACCAACCACCTGATTTCTCCAACCGGGAGTCGTGTTTGGTATACTGTCAGGTGCTTCTGGTCATAGCCTTTGGGCTCATGTACTCGGTAAACCAATGGTCTGGAGACGATGGCCCTCCCGGCTTCAAATATTTTAAACATGCCCTACGATTCGTGCCTGAGATTCACGAAGAAGGCTCGATCTTCTTTGTCGAGGTCCTTTGTTATGTGGCATATTACATGCAAAACCTAAACCGCCGCGATGCCGCCTTTCTTTACGTAGGTTCTCCAATACAGGACTGACCTCGGGTTCTGCTGCCGCTGCTAACTCATCGCCAGATCGGCCTTGCTCTTCGCATGGCCATCTCATTAGGCCTCCACCAAGAGGTTTCCGATCCAAACATCAGTGAGGATGACCAAAACCGTCGGCGACGAGCCTGGTGGTCAGTCTACAGTTTAGACCGGTTCGCATACCTTCTTGTCCACCCCATCTCTCTGGCAGCCAGCCCTAACTACCAACATAGGTTGTTATCGGTCAAGTCCGGAAACCCCATCACGATTCAAGATGAGGATATCGGAACCACATTCCCAGTCCCTGTGGTATGTCCCTGGCGAATTTTCATTAAACTGCCGATTTACTCACTTTCCTGGTTTGAATAGCGCGGAACCACAGAAGTCCCATGGCCATCTGTTGTCTTGACTCATTATACCCAGCTATCGAGGATTCTCGGCCGCATCGGAGAAGGTATCACCAGTCTGTCACTGTCTCATAAAGCCGGGCAAAGCTGACAAATGATACCAGAGATTTACCGTAAGAAGCCTCGGACAGGTACGAATCTACTCGCCTCAGCGCAAAGTATCACCAACGAGCTCTCCGAGTGGTTGCGAAATATCCCTGACGGGCTTCGCATCGATTTCGCTGCTCTGGACACACACATCAACCGCGAATGTGTGTCTATATTTCTGCATTTTTATTCCTGTATCAATATGACCGCACGACCGCTGGTCTTCTATGTGATCCAGCGACGGATCGACGCGGAAGCCCTGGGGTCAGCAAGCGATGATTGGAAGGAGGGTCTGTCCCCCAACACGGTGGCGGTGATTGACAGCTGTATCACTGCAGCGCGTGCCACTATAATGATCATGAATGCTGCCGCGAAACATAACCTTGTTGGTATGGATATTTTCTGCCTTTTTCCACTGATTTGATATTGTCGCATGCAACTGACTTTTTCTCTCACCCGGAAATACAGCGACATATGGTTATCTTGATGGTGAATATGCATTCTCCGCGGCCTTATTGCTGGTGATGGTCAATGCGGTCTTCCCCCACAATGAGACGAACGCGCGAACGATGGATATGGGGCTGAGTTTGCTGCGTAGTATGGCCGACCGTGGGAATACGTATCTAGGATCGCGGCATTCCCTGTTGTTGGAGCTTCAATCGGTGATCCGACCAAGTCGGGCACGGAAAGATGCAGTCAATGCTCTAGAAGCACCGGTGACGCCAAACAGTACCGCGCAGCAACCCACTCCATCAACCAATACATTCGAAGATCCGGCGGCTGTGTTGACGACTGAATGGCCTTTACAACAAGATCTGCCGTCCATGCGAGATATGACGTTAAACTTCGACATCAACGATGATCCGGGACTGTGGGAGGAGGTTCTAGGCCAAATTGATATCGACATGGACACGGACTGGATTGAGAGTACATTGCGGCGGTGAGATGTGGATCTGTGTGAGTCTGTAATTATGAGATATGAATTTATGAGGGCGGGATCCTTGATGTAAAGTTCTGGAATTTCGCGTTGAGTTTTTATGAATAAAAATGAAAAGCAAAGTAAAGTTGATAGAGTGATTGTCGAGGCTGGTTGAAAAATATATATTTGTATATGAGTGTTCAAAAAAAAAAAAACCGATATGCTTAGGCCATGCGATAAATGGGGTGGAACCAGAAGGGAGAGACAGAGGAATATACCTAGGTAGAGATACAGAGGTAGGTTGTAAGGTATTGGAGGTCCGACTGTACCCCTATACATACGAGATACATACTCTCACACCCGGGGATGTATACTCCTGTCTGTACCTGTTGGTCACTTCTATCTATCCAGTCAGGTGGTGATAAAGGAGTCTTACGTAAGACGGTGGCTCCGGGCCGACGCCTCCGAAGCTCCCACCATCGGGCCGACACGTGACAGCGCATCCTTCTTCCCCAGCAAATCGACCGGCTTCTGGTGGATGTTCAGTGATCCACCACCAACAGAGACCCAGTCAGCGCGGACTATCGCTGCCGTTATCAATAATCCTCTTGATAATCCGGCCGCGGGGAGATGGAGAGAGGGGGGGCCTTATCCTGATATTTTAACCCGGGGTTTGCCCCTCATGGAACCACTTGAAATATCTTTCGATCTATCTATCATCTCCATACATTCTCGAACTTAACTCAATTCCCCGCCCTTCCCCCTCCCCCCATTATCTCCCAACCAGCACCTCTACATTCGCGACAGAGAGCAACATGGCTGGCTCTGGGAAAGTCACCATCTCCATTGACCGTGGCGGCACGTTCACCGATGTGCATGCCATTGTTCCCGGCCGCCCCGATATCATTCTGAAGCTACTTTCCGTCGACCCCTCCCACTATCAAGATGCGCCTACTGAGGGTGTCCGCCAAATTCTTGAACTCGTCACCGGGGAGTCCCATCCGCGCGGCAAGCCTTTAAAACTGGATCGCATCGGCTGTCTCCGCATGGGCACGACGGTGGCCACAAACGCCCTCTTGGAGCGAAAAGGCGCACGCTCCGTCCTCCTCACCACCAAGGGCTTCCGCGATCTACTCAAGATCGGCGACCAGTCGCGCCCGAACATCTTCGACCTGTCCATGGCCAGACCGGGCGTACTACCCGAGGGCGTGGTTGAAATCAACGAGCGCGTGGTCCCCTGCCACCCTTCCGCCGATAAAGACTGCTTTGCTGGCTCCCGCATAGTAGAGGGTGTCACTGGGGAGAAGTTCCGTGTGGTCCAGGAACTGGACCTTGAAGAAGTTCGGCCTGAGCTCCAAAAATTGAAGGAACAGGGCTACCAGTCCCTCTCTGTTGCGCTAGTCCATTCATTCGCCTACCCAGAACATGAACGCCAAATTGGCGAGCTGGCCGAGAGCATGGGCTTTTCTGTCACTTTGTCTTCCAAGTTGCAGCCCATGATCAAGATTGTCCCGCGTGGCATGTCTGCCGCCGCCGACGCCTACCTCACCCCCGTCATCAAAACATATATCGATTCTATCTCGTCCAGCTTTGAGGGTGGCCTGGAAAAGCAACACGAGTGTCGCTTCGAGTTTATGCAGTCGGACGGTGGTTTAGTTGACTTTCGCAAGTTCAGCGGGCTGAAAGCGATTCTGTCGGGTCCTGCGGCCGGTGTCGTTGGCTTTGCGGCAACCAGCTGGGATCCCACTGAGAAAACCCCCGTAATCGGGTTCGACATGGGTGGTACATCCACGGACGTCTCCCGTTTTGATGGTCACCTGGAGCATGTCTTCGGGTCGAAGGTTGCCGGCGTGCTCATTCAATCTCCTCAGCTTGATATCAACACCGTCGCAGCTGGTGGTGGCTCCATACTCACCTGGCGCAACGGCCTGTTCTACGTCGGCCCCGAGTCTGCATCCGCCCACCCCGGCCCTGCGTGCTACCGCAAGGGCGGTCCCTTGACCGTGACTGATGCTAATCTGTTTCTGGGTCGGCTGCTCCCAGAGTACTTCCCTCATATCTTTGGCCCGAATGAGGATCAACCGCTGGACCTTGAGACTACGACCAAGCTATTCACCGAACTGACGCAAAAGATCAATACCGAACGTCGGGAAACAGGTCAATCCGAGTATAGTCCCGAGGAGATCGCCCTGGGATTTTTGAAGGTCGCTGATGAGTCAATGGCACGTCCGATTCGCAACCTAACGGAAGCTCGTGGTTTCGAAACAGCCTCGCACCATCTCGCCTGCTTCGGAGGCGCCGGAGGCCAGCACGCCTGCTCCGTTGCAGCTTCACTGGGAATCTCTCGCATCATCATTCATAAATACTCTTCCGTTCTCTCTGCATATGGCCTGGCCCTAGCTGAGGTAGTGAAGGAGTCACAGGAGCCGGTCTCCACCGACTACATCGCTTCTCAGTCGACCTTGGAGAACCGCTTTGTGGAGATGACCAGTGCCGCTATTGCAGAGATGAAGACCCAAGGGTTTCCGGCCGATCAGGTCCGCCACGAGCTTTACCTCAACATGCGCTATGAGGGTTCGGATACAAGCCTCATGATCTTGAAGCCGGAAGATAGTACCGGTTTCCTCGAACAATTCCGCCTTCGTCATCGCCGAGAGTTCAACTTCAACTCCGAGCGACCCGTGTTGGTGGACGATATCCGGGTGCGTACCATCGCGTCATCGAAGGTGCGCACGGAGAAGAGCCCCTTGGTTCAGATGCAGGAGGCAACCTTGCAAGATTTCACTGGAGCCGCCGACAACACCACGAAAGCTTTCTTTGATGGATACTCTACCCGGATTGACACACCTGTGTATCTTCTCGACAAGCTGGACAAATCTACGCGCATTCATGGTCCTGCAGTTATCATCGATAAAACCCAGACTATCGTGGTAGCACCCAATGCCGTGGCTAAGAATCTAGATACTTGCATTGTTATTGACCTGAAGGAAGAGAAGACTGCCCCAGTTGTCAACGGCCTGACCTCCGAGATTGATCCCATCCGTCTGACTATTTTCGGTCATCGGTTCATGTCAATTGCGGAACAGATGGGTCGCACTCTGCAAAAGACGTCTGTGTCTACCAACATTAAAGAGCGCCTGGACTTCTCCTGCGCGCTTTTCTCCCCCGATGGAGGACTTGTTGCCAACGCACCACATGTTCCTGTGCATCTGGGTTCCATGCAGTTTGCCGTTCGCTACCAGCACCAGAAATGGCTGGGAAATCTCAAAGACGGTGACGTTCTTGTAGCCAATCACCCTAGCTGTGGAGGAACTCACTTGCCCGATATCACAGTAAGTTGCATCTCATTTCGTTTCAATACCTTCTCTAATCATTTACAGGTCATCACTCCTGTCTTTGACCGACCCGGCGGCAGCGAGATTATGTTCTATGTTGCCTCGCGTGGCCACCATGCTGACATTGGAGGTATTCTCCCCGGGTCTATGCCCCCGAAGTCAACCGAACTTTGGCAGGAGGGCGCCGCCATCGAGGGCGAGAAAGTCGTCACCAACGGGGTCTTTGATGAAAATCGTATGATTGAGCTTCTCGTCAAAAAGCCCGCTGAATATGAGGGTTGCTCCGGCGCGCGGTGCATCAGTGATAACCTGTCCGACTTGAAGGCCCAGATTGCCGCCAACACGCGCGGAATTTCCTTGATTCAAGGCTTGTTCGCCGAATATGGTACTGCAATGGTCCAGAAGTACATGTATGCCATCCAGGCCACCGCCGAGACCGCCGTGCGCAACCTGCTGAAGGATTTACACCAACGGTTTGGGGGCAAGCCTTTGGAGGCCGTTGATTATATGGATGATGGAACTCCCATCAAACTAAAGGTCACTATCAACGGCTCGGATGGCTCTGCTGTCTTCGATTTCGACGGTACGGGACCTGAGGTCTATGGTGGGTGGAACGCCCCCATTGCCATCACCCACTCCGCCATTATCTATTGCTTGAGATGCATGATCAACGCCGAAGTGCCTTTGAACCAGGGATGCCTGGCCCCCATTGATATTCAGGTGCCATCGCCCAGCATTCTCTCGCCCACCAAGACTGCTGCTGTTGTTGGAGGCAATGTCGTTACCTCGCAACGCATCACCGATGTTGTACTCAAGGCTTTCCGTGCCTGTGCTGCTTCACAGGGCTGCTGCAACAATCTCACCTTTGGCACGAATTCCAAGACCGACCCAGAGACTGGGAAGGTGACCCCCGGGTTCGGCTACTATGAGACCATTGCCGGCGGCAGTGGTGCGGGCCCAACTTGGGACGGCGAATCTGGTATCCACGTCCATATGACCAATACGCGGATCACTGACCCTGAAATTCTGGAGAAGCGGTACCCAACCCTTCTGCGACAATTCACTCTCCGTTCCGGCTCCGGTGGCAAGGGTCTTCACCCTGGTGGCAATGGTGTGGTGCGTGACATTGAGTTCTTGTCTCCAATGGAGTGCTCGATTCTTTCAGAGCGACGCGTGCATCGCCCTTACGGTCTGGAGGGTGGTGAGGCCGCTCAGTCTGGGCTGAACCTGTGGGTCAGCAAGGATAAGGAAACTGGCGAAGAACGCGTGGTCAATATCGGCGGCAAGAACACCGTCTCGGTCAAGACCCATGACCGAGTGGTGATCATGACGGCCGGTGGTGGTGGTTGGGGCGCTCTGTGATTTGCATTGGTATAGATAAATATGCGGCATGATTTTGCAGGCAAGACTCTTGGTTATCTTGCTAGTAATGTGTACATTGTACGTCTCTTTTCTGAATATATTTTTTACTTTATACATTGTTACTTCAGACCATTGCTATTGGCGTAGGGCTTATTAACTAACTCCCTGTAGGTATTTGTCTTTTATGGTCCTTTGTTGCATGAGAAATGAGAGAGAAACGCTAAGGCATCGATATCCTGGCCTGAGGCCACCAGAGGTAATTGATGACATAAGCATACACAATCACATGTGATTTTTTACATCATTCAAATCCATTGAAATTCCTGGACTTTTCAGTGATTCTGGTTTGTTTTCATTTCAACTCCATATTCACCTTCACCTTCAGTCTTTATTCTCCATCATGACTTACTTAACCAGACAGCTTCCGTCCCTCATGCTATGCCTTGTCTTTCAAACCCACTGAAAGGTTGATTCTCATCATCATCTCATCCTTCATCCTTTTTTTTCTTTTCTTTTTTTACCCCGCCTGACTTGCAGCAACAACAGACGAATCGCATTGCTCTCTCATTGTCACGCATTTCCCTAATAAACTAACCCTCCGTAATTAACGCTCTTCATATTTTTCCATAAATAAAGCCCCAAGATCTGTTGCTGAGATTCCCCTCTGTTCGCATATCAATTTTTGGTTGTTTTTTGTCGGCTTCATCTGCGATGGGGAACCCCCCAGCAACCATTATCATCGCCAGGTAAAAAAAAATTCATATCTCCCTTCGTGCTATATAGAACGCACAAAGCTCACTTCTTTAGACATGGTGCCCGCTTGGATGCCGCTGACAAGGACTGGCATTTGAGTGCTGTCAACCCGTATGATCCTCCGCTGTCTTACGGAGGCTGGCTGCAGGGACGAGCTCTCGGCGCCCGAATCTTTAGTACGCTACAGCCAGAAGATGGTCAACCCAAGCGAAAGCGCAGGTTTATCATTCACTCCTCTCCCTACCTACGTTGTGTCCAGACCTCTATCGCCATCGGATCAGGTATCAGCCAGCATGCTGCCGAATCGGACTCCGCTGCTCCATCTACTACCAGTTCATCAAACCCGGCCCCAGATCTCGACCCCCGATGTCTTCTGCGCGTCGATGCAATACTTGGAGAATGGTTGACCCCCAGCTACTTCGATCATATAACCCCACCTCCTAAATCAGAAAAGCTGGTCTCTGCTGCCAAAGCCGAGCTTTTACGCCGCGAAGAGTCTGTCATACCCTCCGCTGACACCACCACCATCGTTCGTCCGTCCACTGGCCATTTTCCTGGAGGCTGGGCCAGCCTGACGAGCGCACCCGCAGAAATAAACAACGAGGATGAAAAAGGATCCGAGGTCGGAAAAATCAGCAAGGGCAGGGCTCGTGCAGGGAGCTATGATACCTTGGCTTCCGCGGACACCCCGCGTACCCGGCGTATGCTGACCAAGATTAATACCAACCTTCCCACCATTCCGGACGGTGTTTACATGCCTCCCACCCCTAGCTATGCTATCTCCAGATCCCATCCCATTCCTGCGGGGTATGTTGCTCATGCGCGTGATGCCTGTGTCAAGATCGATTACCAATGGGACAGCATGCGTGACCCTCAGAACTGGGGTGATGGTAGTCAACTGGAAGAGGAATGGAGTGCTATGCATGACCGCTTCCATACGGCGCTGGAACAGATCATCGCCTGGTATGGTGAGCATGATGCCGTCGCTTCGGTGGGTTCGCGCCGCCGACATTCACAGGTGCCAGAGACGGGCCAGAATGGCCTTGGCCACGACGACCCCGACGACCAGACAGAGACTGTGGTGATTATTGTCACTCATGGTGCAGGTGTTAATGCGATGATTGGAGCGCTGATGGCCGAACCCGCCTTTGTTGACATTGGCACAGCGTCCCTTACTTTGGCTGTGCGCAAGGATCGGGATGTGACCACTACCCAGCCTAGCCTGACGGGCGGCCCTGTCGGCCCACCCGTTGATAGCGAGCCCCCCAGCCTGTTGCAAAGTTATGACCTGCAGCTGGTGGCCTCAACCGAGCATTTACGACCCGCCACTCACTTGTCTACCTCCGTTCTTTCTTCCCCCAACAGCCTCGTATCACCTTCCATTCCCTCCGCCCGCCACCGAGTTTCCTCCCGCTCCTCCATGTCACAATCCTCGTTCATCATAGGGCCGTCCTCTACCTCGGGGCCCGGCACGCGACCCTGGTCTATGATGCGACCCTCTACCGCGCCACGGGGCGCCACCGGACTGTGGGGATCCATGTCCACGACTGAGCCGGCCGATGACTTCCTCCCCAACTTCGGCAGCGCCTTTTCAACGGCCCCTCTGCCCCCGAACAACGACGGTGGATTGAATAAAGGAACTGTGCCGGATGGGGGCTGGGTGCCGCACCTGCCGCAACGAACAGCATCACAACGTGGACTGTGGGGGGGTTCCCCGCTGAACCCGGGCGCGGAGTCCGCAGTGAAACGGCGATGGACAGTGACTGAACGGCGAGTGTAAGTAGGTTCTACTCCGTCGACTCAAGCTCGTGCATTGCAACGACAATGCGAGATACGAGCTATGACACATCAGGACTTTGGAATGTCTCCGAATGTCTCCATAATTTGAACACCCCCGCTTTCCGCTGGATGGTGTCTGCGCCTTACCTGTCTTTGTGCCTCTCTGGCCCGTTCATTCATCAACCGAGGTTACACTCAGTACGCTCTTGGTTTTGCGCATACCCCATGTTTTTTCTTCTTCATTTCTTTTCTTCCTCTTTGGCGTGGCGTTTTTGCATGGGAAACTGTACGAGTGGAATTTCTGCATGGGTGATGACCTCTTGTCTGACAGTCTTTTCGGTTGTAGACAATGATACTTCTATTGACTCATTTACTGCTCTGCCTCGGACAGATGACGTAATCGCAGCCACTGCCCCATGCCGATCACGGGAGTCTATCGGGAGCATCTGATTGGCGGGGATAGACGGAGCTGCGGGTGCCTGCATGCCTGATCTTAGGCCTCAATGACACCGACTGTTTGTTTGTTGTCTCTCTCCGTCTCTTGATCTTCTTTCCTCTTTCCTCTTTCCCTTTCTCTCTCCTTACAGGCTCCCTCACCTCACTGTACACCCAAGCTCACATTTCCTTTGTGCTCCCATTCCATTTCCACCCTCAGGTTGGCTGTCCCACCCTCCTCCGGCATGTCTTCGGTCGCAACGGACGGCTTCTCCGTCACCTATGCCACCGAACGTTCCGGGCCTCCTGATCTGCGCCTGATCCACTATAACGACGTCTATCATGTCGAGTACATCTCTCCCTTCCCTTATCCATAGTCCGATTACAAGCTGAGTTTTGTTCTTCTAGACCAGGTTCGGCAGACCCTGTCGGCGGTGTCCCTCGATTCCAATCAGTTATCAACCACTATCGCTCTGGCCCTCAATACGCAGGGCTCCCTGACGTCCTCACATTCTTCTCCGGAGATGCATTTAATCCCAGCCTGGAAAGCACCGTCACAAAGGGGCGACATATGGTGCCTTTCTTGAACAAGGCCGGCACCGATGTGGCGTGTCTAGGGGTACGCCACTGCTCCGAAACCTTACCCCCACCGCCCCACGAGAGACTAACCCCCCATTGTGTAGAACCATGACCTCGATTTCGGTGTGGCGCAGCTACGTCATCTGCGCAGTCAATGTAAATTCCCCTGGCTACTCGCGAATGTCCTCGATCCCGCCTTGGGCAATGATATTCCCATTGCCAATTGCGAGCGAACGTGCATGTTGACCGCATCGAACGGGATCAAAGTCGGAGTGATCGGCCTGGGCGAGAGAGAATGGTAGGGAATTCTACATCTCACGGAACTAGTATTTAACAACTAATCAATTTGGTGTCATCAGGCTCGGAACCATCAATTCCCTCCCGCCCGATCTTATCTACAAATCCGCCTCCAAAACGGCCATTGAACTGGTGCCTGGACTGCGAGAGCAGGGGGCCGAAATCATTGTGGCAGTCACGCATCAGCGCGAACCCAACGATTATAAACTTGCGAAGAATATACCGGCAGGGCTGGTCGATATCATCTTGGGAGGCCATGACCATTTCTATGGTCACGCTGTCGTCAATGGCGTGCATGTTCTTCGCTCCGGCAGCGACTTCAAACAACTGAGCTACCTTGAGGCATGGCGCAAAGCGGATGGGCCAGGCTGGGACTTCAGTGTTATTCGTCGAGATATGGTTCGATCAATTCCGGAAGACCCGGCCACGGTGGCCTTGGTCTCCAAACTCACGTCAAGTTTGCAAGCGAAGCTGGAGAAACCCATTGGATACACGGTGCGACCGCTGGATGCCCGGTTCACTACCGTTCGTCAGCGAGAGTCGAACTTGGGTAACTTTGTCTGCGATCTCATGCGCTTCTACTATGGGGCGGACTGTGCGATGATGGCCGGCGGCACCATCCGTGGAGATCAGATTTATCCCCCGGGTATTCTACGTCTCAAGGACATGCTAAACTGCTTCCCATTTGAGGATCCCGTGGTCCTGATTCGGGTGTCAGGAAAGGCGATCATGGATGCGCTTGAAAATGGCGTCTGTCTACTACCTGCTCTAGAGGGCCGATTCACACAGGTGTCGAACATCTCTTTCGGTTTCAATCCCACTAATCCACCCGGATCACGGGTAAATTGGGCTAAGCTAGGGGGGCACCCCCTCGATTTCGATCGGAAATACCTTCTGGCCACACGAGGGTACATGGCCCGCGGAAAGGACGGATTTGCATCCCTCCTTGTGCAATCTGCCGGTGGCGAATGTGAAGAGGTCGTCGATGAGGAAAGTGGTGTACTTGTCAGTACCCTCCTGCGCCAGTATTTCCTGAGCCTACGGATCCTGGGTAAGTGGCAGCGATGGGGCAAGAGCATGACGCGCCATTGGACCGGTGTCCAGCAAAACTTTCAGACCAATGGGTGGCTCAAGCCGGCGTTGTCAACGCCGCCCCCTATCGCCGAGAAGATCCCCAACCGCTTACAGCGGCCGGGTTTGGAGCGAAGTAAGAATTATTTTTACGGGCGCTATATGGATGATGGTACACAGGAGAACGGCATCTCTCTACCGAATACTAGCGGGGACGACGAAATGGACTCCGACTCTGATTCAAACCCAGACATCCTTACTACACCACAGCCCACTATTAACTATGTCACCCTCCCAGCGCGATCTACGGCAGAGGAGGAACGCCGCCTACGACTGGCCCGGCGAGCATTGCGGAAATGGATGCATTGTGCTGGGCTGGAACCCGCCACGCTCGATGATGTGGAAGAGTTGAGCTACACGCCCTCGTGGACCCAGGGCATTGCACCACGCCTGGAAGGTCGCATCGTGGTTGAGAATCAGTCGTAATCGACACTTGGATTTTTCCTTTTTTTTTTTTTTTTTTTGGCAGAATTTACGATGATATGATATATTTTTCTCGTTGGATGTTCTTAAGGGGTATATACAATTAAATAATTGACAATAGATCATGATAATGGCCTACACGTGAGAGTTCTTACGCTGAATCAGATAATCTCCACCACGCCAGGCCTTGTATACGCCATACAGTCCTTGAAGCGGCCACACCTGCTTCACAAGCCCGCGCACCCAGCCTCTCCAGGTTGGATCAGTTGCAGCGGGTGACAAGTTTACTCGCACCTTTTGGTACAGGTCCGGCAGATACGTCGCCTGGTAACGTTCGCGCAGTCGAGTGTACTGTGTCCTATCGTAGATGGACCAGAACTCTTCCTCCGTATAATAGGTATTTGCATAGAGCCACTTTTTGCCACCCAATTTGCGCACTTGGCCCTCCAGCCGACGGTTCTGCGCAATGAACTCGGGGCTATTGCCCTGGAAGGGTGAGGGTGCCCACAGTCCAAAATTCATCATATACTCGTCTTCGTTCGGGACAGGCGGAGATCCTTCCTCACTTGAACGCCCAGTGATTAATCCACCATGTTGTGACTGTCGCAAGGGACACAACCAGATGGGGTACGAATTAAATGTACCTCCCTCCTCCAGCCAGGCCAGGAACTCGTCCGTCGCATTTCGGAAGGGCACAGCTACATCCTGAATGATGTACTGGTTGGACAGTCCACTCTGATGTAATGCGTGGTACATGACACGTGTGTGCATGAACCCGTCAAGCAGGTATCGCGTGATGCGATTGAACGGCGTGAGGAAGTACTTATAAGCAAAGCGGCCTGTCCAGAATGCACCACGGTCATATCGAAAGAGATAGTCTTCCAGCGGCACATATTCAGTCAGTTTGCCCTGTGGGAGTAGTGGGCGAGTGCTGCGTTCGGCGTGGATGTAGAACCAGGGGTCTTGAGCCCGGGAGAAGCGCTGGACTTTGCGGTCTGATGGGGGTGACTCGACGAGACGCCCGGCGCAGACAACAATGTGATCACGCGCATAGACAACCCCGTCCAGATACTCTGTGGCCGGGTCTGCGGTGGCGTCGTGGAAAAGGTGCATGGCATCAGCCATGTTGGAAGAAGTTTGATATTGTAATTCAATGTAGGGCTTGGCCTCGCGACACTGTATCTCGAGCATTGTGATCACACCAAGAGTTCCAAACGCCGAAGCGGCGCCCCAAAATAAGTCTGCGTCTTTGGTTGGGGATGCCGTACGGATTTCCCCATTAGGGAGGATGATCTCCACCCAGCGCACGGTCGCATCGAAGAAGCCATGGCGGAAAGAACTACTCTCCCCCGAGGTGCCAGAGAAGCCGCCGCCCGCAGTGATGCCAGGGAACTCCATCACCACTAATGGCACGAGCCCGTGCGTGATAGTGGCCTGGGCAAGTTGGTCCATGGGCACATTGGGCTCAACCAGCACTGTCTGTTTCTTGCGGTTGACTTGCAGGACATGGGTGAGATGTGCAGTACTGATAATGTTGTTTTGGCTGTAGGGCGACTGGCGGGTGCTACTGGTCGCACCGTGATAGATGCGAAACGGTTGCTGGCGACGGTGGAACTGCTGGATTTGCGAGGCAAGGGAGGCTACCGAAGTCTCGTGATCGTCCATTTTTGTTATATTTTTCTTTGTATGGTGTTTGGTGCTGTTATATGATCCAAACCCAATGGTTGTTGTGGCGGTTGTTGTTGTTTCGTGTCTGAATAGTTCTGCCTGAGAAGGAGTCGCGGCGCCGATCCACCCGCGCTAAGATAAGGTCGTTTGTTATCGGGGATGACATCATCGCCTTTTGTTGACATTCCTTGATTCCGTTCGACCAACACACCAAAAAAAAAAACTAATGGCAGTGGTCCAAACGCACCTCTGGATGAGAAATCTGAACAATCGATCTTGCAGGCGGTAGGTTCGACCTCAGATGGGTAGATCCATCTGATTCTGAATAAGATCGCGCCAATTGATCACGATGCGATAATAAATACATTACATCTCAAAGTGATCACTTCTACTGGACCCCCACCGGTCGCGCTCCGGAAAGGTTCACCACTCGTCCTCCAGCCGCAGCGCTCGCCCCAAGAGAGGTTGCCACTGCCGGAGCTGGGGGCTGGACCCACCCTGGAACGCTGTCATCCTCGCCTTCGCGCGTAGAGATGGTTTGCCAAACATTTGGGAATCCGGTGGGTAAGGCACCGCGGAGCCGTGCACCAGGAATTGCGAAACGCGGATTCCTGTGGGTGAGATATCCGCGCATCAGTCCCTGGGTGAGCAAAGATGCAAGAATAGACTCCAGCTCTCGCATCATTTCGGTCGGTTTGCCAGAGCCCGGGATGACTGCGGCGTCGTTGCGATGGGCGTATGGATCGAGCTCATATTGCCCATAATCGACGTGAGGAGGCCCATCCACCAGGTTACCTTGGAGATTGTTATGCCACTGGCCTGCTGAATCAAAGCACCCACCGGGGGCGAGATAGTCCTCAAATTTCGCCACAATGGCCTGGTCAACCCCAGTCTCTTCGAATATAACGTTATGAAGCCCAGCAAAATCCGAGTCCGGCGGTTTGGAGACCAATTGTGAACCAGCGTGGTTATGCCCTGCCTGCGCATCTGTGCTCAGTCCTGACTGGGTAAATGCTCCCGCTTCGGATGATGCATGTTGTGATTGAAGCCACCGGACGGCGATTTCCAATTTCGTTAAATATAAGACCGGCGGAGGGCCACGTTGGCCCTGGCCCTGGGGGTCGCCATGAAAGCCTCCGTGAATAAATACTTTCCGCACCAGGGATCGCCAAGCTAGGATCTCGCAGCGATTTCGCAGTGCTAGCAAGATGCCCTTGCGTGCGAACCACTCGGTCGATGGAGAGTTTTCCGAAAGATGGTCGCGAAAGGCGATATAGTCCCCTCGCACAATGAGCCGACAAATCGGGAGGAATTTTTCTGCTAACCCCTGGGATTCGGGCTTTTGCAGTAACTGTGCCGAGGGAAAGCGACCCATGATAATGTTACAAGGGATCAAATAAGTGAGAATGATACGCTTCTGGGCCAACGCCTGATGGTGGCATTGGTCGTAAGCAGCTTGGAGTGCGGTTTGGGCGGGGAAGAAAAGATTGTTCGAGAAGAGGTATCGACCCAGGTAGTATAGATAGGTGACTCTTTGGGATGCTGGGAAGTGTTTAAGAGGAGGAGACTGCGCGCTAATGCTGGCAAACATTTGCTCCGCATTTCGTAGTTTTCCGCACTAGAATGAGCCAATTAGCAAATAGGATCAGCCGGCCGTTTATCCTCAGGTTTGCGACGTCATACTTGAAATAGAAGCTTTAGGCACAGGTTGGCCATGAGATAGATGCCAATCCGTTTCCCTCCCGGTTTTCCCTGAATTCCAGGGGTACCAACACTGCGGTCGGTAAGGCATTTGATGAAGGCTTCTCGAACCACGTTCGCAGATTTTTCCACCAATGTGACCTTTTCGACACTGTCATCCTGGCTCGACTGTCCTTCTATTCTCAGTAGATGAGCGATCAAATCCGGTCGGCGGTCGAGGCCCATGGCCAATTTCGCGAGGACTTTGGAGAGGTAGAGCACAGTAGGCAGGACGATGACGCCGAACTGGCCATCACCCAGGGCGAGAACACATTGACTAAGTTTCAAGGAGGGTGGGTTAGCCTATGGGCATGTACGAGATACTGACTCAGTCTTACTTTAGTAGCGCTTTCAGCAAATTGTACGTTTCGAGGAGGTTTTCCACATTCATGTCGCGCAGGAAGGAGAAGTAGAGCTTCATGAATGTCGGAAACGCGGTCCAGGAACTACCCCCCTTTGTACGTGGGACCAGGCCATCACAGATGCGCAACAGATCTTCTTCTTTGGCGGATCCATTGGGGTAGTGTCGCTGAAGCTCACCCGCCATCTGGTGGTAGACGTCGGATAACGGGGGTTCGATCTGCAGGAAATCCTGAAGCTGGGCGCCATCGCGGGTCTTCAGGAGGTCCGCAATCCCCGACAAGAATCGGTCGAGCACTGGGGTACCTTGACCTGACATTATTATAGTCGGGGTGTCGTGAACAGAGTTGAGGAGGCTGAAAGAAGTCAGAGTCGCAGGTGCGGAGAAGCGTTGGGGGGCTGATGTGCGCGACAAAGGGTGAAGACGGTCAATGCAAATTGAGCATGCTGATTGAAGGGGGAGATGGTCGTAAAGATTTAAAAGAACATGAGTGATGTTGACAGTGTGGGGGGAAAGAGAGAGAGAGAGAGAGAGAGAGAAGAAGAGGTTGAAGTTGGTTTCAAGATGGATGGATTAATTCAATGATTGATTTATTATTGACGCTTAGTTTAATAGAGGTGGCCGCACTAGGCCCGATCAGGCAGTCCCGCGCTCTTTTCTCCAGCTGGTAATTAATATTACCTCTACGATACGATTGAATCCCTCAAGTCCCTTGCGGAGAACAAATTCATTCCAATTGAAAGTCAGATAACAGTGGTCATTAGATTAGCCAGTGAAGTATTAGAATCTCAGTCTGAACACCGCCAGTCACTCAGTTGTCCAGCAGTTTGGCATCATCATCGTCGTCATCATTATCATTATCATCATCGACCACGGCAGTTCCTCCTTGCCCCTTGACTTTGGAATTAACCCCAGATGTGGTCCTGATGAACGGCCAGCAAACACAAACCGTGGCCATACAAAACCATGTGGCAAGGAGCTGGGCACTAATGACGAAGAGGTCTCCGAATCGCGGCACCACAAACTTGACAAACTCCGAGGTCTGATAAAAGTCTTCCTGTTGAGTAATATAATAAAGCGGTTTGTTCGGGTCCTTCAACGAGTCCTTCTGAAGATTCAACACCGTTGTCAAGACCACTGGGCCAGAATGAAACAAGAGAAACCAGAAGGCGAATGTGTGAGACATCGTCACGTAGAGCTTGAGATGTTCCTCGTCCAGGGCTGTTTTCTCAGTAGACATACCTTTGATCTGTTCTTGGTAGCTGGGACGTACCGGTGGAATGAATCTCAACGGCAACGTTGGGGTAGATGAGCTGGCACCATTGATATACCTTTTGGATCGATTCACGACTTTCGGGATGGCCCCGGACACGGTAGAACGGGTGGATGAAGGCGGCATCCTCGGTGAAATATTGGTCGAGCGCAGTGGCTTGTTGATGCTCATCACCCTCCGTAAGCATTTCGATGACTGTCTCAATTTCCGTTTCTAAAGGGAAGAAGATTAGTCGAAGGGCTGAAGGCATATAGGAGCAGCAGCACTACTAGAAACCCTTACCGGGGTTCTCCATTTTATGTTCGTGTTGTTTGGTCAAGCTGGTTGATTAAAAACGAAAGCTCCTGAGAGAACATGTATATTCCATTATTTATAAGGTGTGTAGTATCGTCCAAATTAAAGTTGGTTGGTACCTGAGAGATCCGAAGTGACTGGCAGATGAAATCAGGAAGACGCATGCCTACTAGTACTATGATATCATGGCCTGAGGTTCTTACATCATGAATTTATTCATTCCATAGAATATTATATACCAGGCACTATCAGCATGCTGATATATCTTCCAATGTCGAAGTTGGCCTTACCATGAGGACTCTTCGTTTTATTGTCTCACGAATGATGCCCTTGATAACCCGACAAAACGTTGAATTACATGTGTATTGTTTCACAGCCAAAATGCAAATAGAATCCCTGGTGTGGAAGAGGCATGACATTAGGGGCTAAGAGATAACGATATACTATGGATCGTGACCTCCTGTACATGATATCAGAGCGACAAAGATCACCGCTTCCAGCCTTCGATCTTCTTGCGGCGTTTCTCGAAGATGTGGCCCAACCCGGCGCCATCATTGCGAGGTCCATCCTCCGTGGTTTTGCGCTTCCGACTCCTCTCCAGAGCACCGCCGCTCCCTTTAGCTCGCCGAGTGAGACGGCTAATCCGGTCCGCGCCTTCAGTGAGACCCTTCCATTCCTCTCCTCCGAATCCGCTCTCTGCGCCACCTTGGGCTTGTCGCTTGGCTCGGTCTTTCTTGCTTTCTTTGGCCAGTCGAGTAAAGTTGGTTTCTTCGTAAGTGGTCTTCTCCGTCTCATGGTCTCTCTCCTTTCGGGATTTGGTGTGTCTTCCGCCACGCGTAATCAGACTACCAATGCTCGGCTCTGCCATCGGTGCGGAAGACATTTCCGCATTAACGAACTCATCAATAACGTTAGACCGACGAGGACCGCGATCCTTGCGTTCTCGCGTTTCAGAAGTGGGAAGGGCTGTAGGCATGATTCTTGGCGGGCGGTAAATGCCGTCACTCGAGGCACGTTCGGAGGCCTTGTCGGGTTTGGACTCGGGGGCCATTTTCTTGGTGAAGGCCGAGATATTGGGTCGGTGGGCCATTTCATCAACCTCTTCCGCCTCATCATCCTCGCTATCATCTTCACTGTCACTTGAACCATCGTCGGACGCAGACTCATCCTGACTGCCCGACGCACCCTTTCTGGCCTTGGTGTTCACAGCGGTACGGTCCGTTCGCTCCGCATCCTCGGCGGCTTTGATCACCTTGTCCACCTGGTACTTCAGTCGTCCTTCCAGCGGTCGAACTCCGCGGTCCAGATAAACCCGCAACTCAGTCAATTTCTTCACTGCTTCATCGCGCAGCCACTGGTTGGTTTCCGGATCTTCATCCGATGTTTCAGTAGACAGATCGCGAATCTGAAACAACGTCAAAAACACGAGGTTTTGTAAGTATGAGAGAAGTAGGTCGGATTTCGTATCAAGGAGAGAGATGCCTTCTTGCGGGGGTTCAATAGCCACGTCGGATGGATCATCTCGTGTAGTCTTGGGGAGAGACGATCCTACAGAGGAGAGACAGGAGGTGATGTTTTGTAGCAGCGAATTCACGTGTGGAAGACCCGAGGGTTCCGACTGGATGGCAGCCATGGCGATCGGGATGGGAATAAATATAAGGACCTCCTGAGGTGGTCTTTGTCGCTTGTTGAATGAAAGCGAAAAGATTCGACAGGAAATTTTTTGGCCGCGCCTATCGGCACGTGCCGATAATCAACAAGTTTTGGGTGGGTCCCTGCTGACTCAGTGTGCCTTCCATCACGTGCCTTCCCGCCCGGCGTCTTTTAGTTGGCCTCATCATCGTCACCTTCTGCTTCAATCATCGCCGTCATTGTTGTCTTCAATTCTGGTATCCCTCAGCGGTATCTGTTCTCTCTCAATCCGTTACCTTCCCCCTTTTTTTGATTACCGCATGCGACTCTGAAGGCTCTCCTTGTGGTGCGGTAGCTGTAGACTGTACGTCACCTCCCAGCGAGCTACCAGTCCCTAGTTCCCGTTCCTGGCATTGATTCAATATTGTCATCGGACAACACAGTTTTAGCAGAGATACCCACAATGCGGTCACCACCCGTCTCTGTCTTCCTCGCTCTTCTTCCCTCTCTCTCGGCCGCTTTTTATCTTCCAGGGGTAGCTCCCACTTCCTACGACGAAGGCCAGTCCGTTCCGCTCTACGTCAACCATCTTACTCCGGGTCTTGCTGAGCAAGATGAACCCCTGCACTCCGTATTTTCTTACGACTACTATCATCCCGCTTTCCGGTTCTGTGCTCCCGAAGAGGGTCCCAAGGATGTTCGCGAATCATTAGGCAGTATCCTTTTTGGAGATCGTATTCAGACATCACCCCTCGAGCTGTCCATGGGTAAGAATGAGACTTGCAAGGCTATCTGCAGTGAGGTCAAGTTCGATCCCCGCAGCGCGAAGTTCACCAACCGACGAATTGCTCAGGCGTACAACATCAATTGGTTAGTGGATGGCCTCCCCGGCGCCCAGGTCGACGTGGAATCGGTCACCGAGGCCAAGTTCTATAATCCTGGCTTTGCCCTTGGCTCGCTGGACGAGAGCGGACAGTCCCTGCTGAACAATCACTTCGACATCTTGATCGAATACCACCGCGTGGGTTTTGGGAACAAAGATAAGTTTCGAGTAGTTGGTGTTCTCGTACAACCCGACTCGCGGCGCAACTCGAGGGTTCTTGACGATGGCACTGTTGACTGCGGCACCAATGAAATTCCGATCACACTCAACGAGGATGGCGAGACGGCTGTGACCTGGACATACGGTGTTTATTGGCGCGAGTCTTCCACCCCCTGGGCCACCCGCTGGGATAAGTACCTCCACGTATATGACCCCAAGATCCACTGGTTCTCTCTCATCAACTCCGCCGTCTTCGTGGCATTCTTGGTCGGCATGGTTAGTATGATCCTCATCCGTGCCCTTAAGAAAGACATCGCTCGCTATAACCGGCTCGACATGATTAACCTGGATGATCTCGATGGCACCTCGGCTGCGGTTGAAGACGGCATTCAAGAAGACTCGGGTTGGAAGCTGATCCATGGCGATGTTTTCCGCTCTCCCCAATCACCCCTCCTCCTTAGTGTCCTGGTGGGCAACGGCGCGCAGCTTTTCATGATGACGGGTGTGACAGTCGGTAAGAGAACCTCCATCATCACTTATAAAGAAGGATATACTGACCTTGGACAGTGTTCGCTCTCCTTGGATTACTCTCCCCCGCCAACCGTGGCTTCCTGGCCACCGCTATTCTTCTCATCTACACTGTTTTCGGTTTCATCGGAGGCTACGTCTCCGCTCGAGTATACAAATCCTTCGGCGGGGAGGCGTGGAAGCGCAACATCGTGCTGACCCCGGTTTTGGTTCCCTCGCTCATCTTCGGCACTTTCTTCTTACTTAATCTGTTTGTTTGGGCGAAGGGATCCAGTGGTGCTGTTCCATTTACGACCATGCTCGCTCTCGTCATGATTTGGTTTGTGATCAGTGTGCCCCTGAGCGTGGCGGGCAGCTGGCTGGGATTCAAACAACGGCCCATCGAAGGACCAACCAAGACCAACCAAATCCCCCGCCAGGTGCCCCCCATGGCGGGAAGCTTGCGCACTATCCCCTCACTCTTCTTAACGGGTCTCCTACCCTTTGCAGCGATCTTTGTCGAGCTATACTTCATCATGCATTCGCTGTGGACGAATAAGATCTATTATATGTTTGGCTTCCTGTTCCTTTGCTACGGGCTGATGATCATGACGGCGGCATCGGCGACAGTCCTCCTCGTGTACTTCTTACTGTGTGCGGAGAACTACCGGTGGCACTGGCGAGCTTTTGCCGGAGCGGGCATGACTGGAGTCTATGTGTTTCTGAACGCTTTCCTTTTCTGGATCATGCGTGTCAGCTTCGGTGGTCTGACAGGCGCCGTGCTCTATGTGGGCTACTCGGCACTGATCGGGTTTGCCGTGTTCATCCTGACTGGTGCGTTGCTTATTTATATCCCCCTTTGCTGTTCGTGTACTGTTTGTTGCCCAATGCTGACTTCCTTGTGTTTTCTCGACAGGCTCGATTGGGTTCTTTGCGAGCTGGGCCTTTGTGCAACGGATTTATGGATCGATCAAGGTGGACTAAACAAGTCCTTGGTTTGCCTATTTCATCTTTTCCCCTTCCTTTGGTCTCCGGTCCTTGTTCCTCTCGTGGTCGGATTTTCGCCCACAATTTGGCGGAGGTCTCCGAGAGTATCTGGCCTTGGACAACTATGTATTCCACGCAAGGGATTCGCGTGACTACTGGCGAGGTGGTCTCCCATATAAGACGGAAAGTGGTGGTGATGGTTCATTTTGCATGACGTGTGTACATAGACGAGTATATGAGCGGGCTCTTTCGATTTATTTTTTTTGCCTGTTGTTGTCGTTGATTGGATGGGGGTTTTTTTTTTCTTCTTCTTTTTTCTTTCTTTTCAAATTGAACCTGTATGACTAGTGCTGGATGCAACGGAATGGAAGATCATCATTATGTCAGACTTGGGAGTAGAGAGTACCTCCAGAATACCTCTGCAGTGTAGGGAACTGGGTTTTGTGGCCATGTACCTGTGCGGTGCCTCCGTGCCAAGCCGTGCAAGACGGGGTCCAGACCCGCGGCTCTTTTTGCCACGCGATGTTACTTGTAGTTACCACAATTACACTTGATCACTTCCGCCCCTTCTACTCTTCCTCCATCCATCTGATCCCATTCAAGCTTCTACTACTTTCTTCTCCACCACTTGAGCCCCTCCTTCTTTGCTCACTCTTTCATTTTTCCGCCTCCTGTCGGATCTCGTTCGCCTCCCCAGGGTCATATCCTGTCACTCCCCACCTTCTGGTCAAACTTCCGCCCACTCCCTCCTTCTACCCCGCGATCCTCCGTCCTTAACCTAACGGACTGAAACTGCGCCTTCTCCCCCGAATCTCTCTCGCGATTTCTCTCTTTCGGCGCATGACCCCTTTTCTTGGCTCTTGGGTCGCAACTAGGGTGTGACAAACGCTTCTAGTTTCTCTCATTTGTCTCTGGACATCATGGGCAAGTCGTAAGTACCACGTCCCCTTCCCTCGTATCCCATCTTTCTCTCTCCCCCTCTCTCTTCCTCTCTCTTTCTTTGTTATAATTTCTTCCCTATTCATATCTCTATTGCCCATTGTTTGGGTAATCAATCACTCTCCCCCCCTCTTCTCTCTGATTCGTGAAAATGCACTACGTCATCTGTCTTGACCATGGCGGGAAACCATTTCGAAGCTGTCACTTCGCGACCCATAGCCTACACCTTGCCTCGTCAGCGTACTAATCCATCTGAATTATCTCTGCAGTCAGTCGAAGCTATCCCCCACCCAGCTGGAGGAGTTACAGAGGTCAACCCACTTTGATAAGAAAGAATTACAGCAATGGTATAAAGGTACGTCAGAGGCGCCCGATACGCCCAAGACCCTGTTTCAAGAAAAGGGGCATTAATAACCCGTGATGCATGATGGAATAGGTTTCCTCAAGGATTGCCCCTCCGGCACTCTCACGAAGGAGGAATTCCAAAAAATTTACCGCCAGTTTTTCCCCTTCGGCGACCCGTCGTCTTTCGCCAATTACGTCTTCCGTGTGTTCGATTCGGATAACAGCGGCATGATCGATTTCAAGGAGTTCATTTGCGCGCTGTCGGTGACTTCGCGGGGCAAGATGGAGGATAAACTGGACTGGGCTTTCCAGCTATATGATATTGATGGCGACGGCAAAATCACATACGAAGAGATGCTAGCAATTGTCGAGGCGATCTATAAGATGGTATATTATCATATCCCCGCGCTCTGCTAATGAAATTTGAGAGCCCTACGGTCGCTAATGGTGGATATAGGTCGGTTCGATGGTGAAATTACCCGAGGATGAGGACACCCCAGAGAAGCGAGTGCGCAAGATCTTCCGGATGATGGACAAGGATGAAAATGGTAGTTTGGATATGGAGGAGTTTAAGGAGGGTAGCAAACGAGATGAAACGATTGTCAGCGCACTGTCGCTGTATGATGGTTTGGTATAGTGAGTGGCTCGCCGACACCGCCCACTGCGACCGATCTCGCGGTCCTGCGCCCCTTTGCGTCTGCAACCTTCATGCGAGCTGCTGCGCGCCATCGCTTTTATTTTGCCCCTCAGTTGGGTCTAAAGATTCGCCGCCCGGGCTCTCGTATCACCCACTACCTACACCAGTATGGACGCACATCATCACGGCGGGGGACGTTGGTGCTTTTTGCCTTGACGCTTGGCTGGCTTTCGCTTCTGAATATCCGTGCTTTTACACTTCTACTATTATCATTACGTGTTCTCTTTTGTTCTTTCTCTCTCTCTATCTCTTTTTTTTCCTCTTTTTTTTTTCTTGTTTGCCCTTTCGATGACGGCCGAAACGCCCTGTGGGGCCATCCCGGATCCAATGATTTTGTACTTTTCATCTTGCAGGCAGGAAGGAGGAGCGCGGTTTTATTTGATCTGATCTGAACAAACCCGTCAGCCAAGTCGCAAAAAAAGATGCTGGACACATCCTGTATATATGTTCATGTGACTATACATGTATCTGATCTTTATGGCCCGATAAATTCTTGTCTTTTGTTGGACGACGATCAGTTCTCGGGCAAGATAGGATAGTGAAATATATATATATTATCTATCCGTACGCCAGGTGTCTTTTTCAAAGCACGACCATTTTAGTGAGAGTACTCAGTCTAATCCTCACTTAAACGGTATTCTGTCCTTGTGAAGTAATTGAAACAAAATGGCATAGAATAAAAAAAGATCTTCATATATGCCAATATCTTTTACAAAACCATTTAATGGATGGATACCACAATGAATTATCCATCGGAAAACGCCGATGACTGAAGGATCACTTTCCTTTCTAATAATCCCGAATATCGTACTCAAACAGAGGAAGACTACCTGATACCTAAACTCGTTTACTACCCCTACTGAGTACTTCTAATTATGTTGGATAATAGTTATGCATTGTAAGAAGATTACCTAAAATTAGGTCTGGGGCACGGACAACAGATAGGCGGTCACTTTCGGCAGAATCATCATAGTTATGTACATGTCAACAAACAGAAACAAACATCAACATCAACACTAACATCACAATCAGAGATGAGCTGCATCTTTACTATGGAACCCTCCCTTCGTCACCAGATAATCCCGCCCGTTCTTCCAACCCAACCATTCAGACAACACCTGATCGCCTCCTTCTCCTCGTTCGAGGGTCTGGATGGCCCACCCTCCGTCCTCATGCTCAGGCAGGGACGGAGTCCCACTTAGTGTCACCGCCGGTCGCTGTTGGTAGCCGCCAGTCTCGAGCTCGGAATGAGTGAGCACAGGGAGACAGCATGCATCCGTCCTATCGAATACATTTTCCCATTCCTGGCGGGTTCGAGAACGAAACTTTTGCCGTAACACCTCCCTGACGGCGGGCCAGTTGGCGCGATCGTTTCGGTCTCCACCCCAGTCCTTGTCGCTCACTCCAAGCCCTTTGGACAGGGCCGCGAAGAATTGCGGCTCCAGCGAAGCAACTGACATATATGTGCCATCTTCTTTGCATTCGTAGACGCCATAGTAAGGGCAGCCTCCGTCGACCAGATTGCTGCCTCGCGGCTGGTCCCACTGCCCTGGGATTTTGGTGAATTTTCTGGGCGCATTGGCAAGATAAGACACTCCATCCACCATGTTGGCCTCCACCACCTGCCCCTTGCCAGTATTCGACCGCGCCACCAGAGCAAGGAGAATCCCCGCAAAGCACGTCAGACCGCCTCCCGCAAAGTCGGCCAAGATATTTCCGGGTGGGCTGGGAGGAAGGGGGCGATTCAGCTGAGGCACTTTGATCGATGGCCCCAGCATGGACAGCACGCCGGAGACCGCCAGGTAGTTAATGTCGTGACCGGCCATGTGCGCATACTTCCCATCCCGGCGGAAGCCAGTCAGACGTGCCACAATCAGTCGTGGGTTGAGCTTGAGGAGGACATCCGTAGGGCTGAGACCGAGCTTCTCCAACACCCCAGGGCGGAAGGGATCGATGAGAATGTCCACATGGGGAATTAATCGGAGGAGAAATTCTTTCCCCGCGGAGGTCTTCAGGTCAACGGTGATGGAGGATTTGTTGCGGATCAGCACATCGGGACTGGGGATACTGGGCGGCTGGACACGGTCGACACGCAACACACTGGCGCCATTGTCGGCCAGCATTAGGCCTGTAAACGGCCCAGGAGCCAGGCCTGCCAGTTCGAGAACACGGATTCCATTTAATGCGGACATTGTGTCGAATTTGTGGGGTTGGTGGTGCAAAAGCATGCTGCTCCCCCGCTGATAGATATAAGAATCGACCGGCGGGTAAAATTAGGCCCCGAATGTCTGGGGGCAACGGAATAAATACGACCCAAACCCCAGACTCCAATTCCGAACATGATCATCCCGAGAATGATTTGATCCTCTACGTGTTGGATTCCGAAGACATGAGAGAGATTTCCATTTTTGTCTAAAGCGGCGGAATATGTCATGTCTATCATAGGAGCCTGATCCACAAGTCGCCTAAGTCCCCTACAAATGCGCTTTCAAGCTTGCTTTCTGTCGCAATTCACGTCGCAGCAGCTTCCCCGTGGGGTTTCGGGGTAATTGGTCAATAAACCGCACTCCACCCCGCAGCTTTTTGTACCCGGCCACCTTGGCAGCCACCATGTCTTGAATTTCCTTTGCCAGCCCCGCTCTCTCAGATGTGAATGTGCCCGAAACGGGGACGACAAAGGCCTGGGGAATCTCTGTCGCCTCGGAGTCATCCCAGACTGAGGTCACGCCGGAGTCCGCAACTGATGGGTGTTGCCCGATGATTTCCTCCAACTCGGTCGGGCTAATCTGGAATCTATAGCGAGCGAAACATTAGTTCACGTTTTCGCAATAGGCTCGCACAACAGACATACCCCTTGTATTTGATGACATCTTTGATTCGGTCAATAATGATGAGATAGCCCTTGGCATCCAAGTACCCGATATCGCCTGTTCGATACCATCCGGGCTCTAGCATTGCCTCCTGTGTAGCGGCCTCGTTATCCTTATACCCCCTGTCATTTTGGTTAGAACATCAATGTCCTTGGATCCGTCGCAAAAAGACCGCAATTTGTCACTCACATCATAATACTCGGGGCCGACACACAGATCTCGCCTGGCTCTCCACTCTTAACATCGTGGCAGTGGTCATCGATAAAGCGCACCTTCATGTTGGCGAGCAGTGACCCCCCGGAAACTAACGGGGCATCTTTATCTCGGACACCGCTCTGCGAGACACAGGATGAAAGCTCAGTGCATCCATACGCTGGTGGTGGCTTTCTGTTAGCGTGTAGATTCCCCGACGAGAGATGAGAGACATACTTTGACAGAGGCTGACATGGGGGAATCGTTTCTGTAGCTTCGACGCAACCAAAGGCTGGGATACGTTAGCATGTGAGCCTGACAAGACCGAGTCCAGGAGACCTACCTTCAACGGGGCCGCCGAGCAGGAGAAGTATTCAAGGGTGGAATACGAGTATTTCTGCACGATGGGATTTTCCGCCAGCATCAGCGCCACGGGGGGCACCAACCGGGCCAGAGTGGCTTGCTTGTCTTGGAGTAACTAATAGATGACGTTCAGTCAGTCGATCGATCGGGGAGCATGTACAATGGAAAGGCCAGAGACACATACCCGACAATAGGTGTCCAAATCAAACGACGGCACCAGGCACACGTAGTACCCGAGCCATGGGCCCATCAAGGCACAGACGTAGAGGCCATAGATATGCGACACTGGTCTCGGTCTTAGTAGTGTAGGTTAGATGGCAGATTTCGCACAACTTACGTGGCTAGATTATTTGGCGAATTCGAGTTAGAATGCGGATTCCTCTAAGTATCTTCTAGACTCATGGCCACTTACTGGGAAGAACACCTCTCTCATCGACCCCCGCCAATTATCTGGGTTGTGCGCCTGCAGTTGCTCACATATCGCCGTCAGGTTATAGTGAGACAGCATCACGGCTTTGGGGAGACCTGTTGTGCCACTGGATAGTACCAGCGCTGCACACACGGTTCGTGCATCCTTGCCATCGAGCACGTATGCCTCGGCCTCAATTCGTCGGGAGCCAACAAGGAGGTCATCTGGGAACTATACGTCCGGTGAGCTCTTGATCCTGAATCTCAACTCAGAGGCAAGGGATCTTACTAGCGCCAGGTTGTCCACTCTCTCAATCAGAGTCATAATCGTGGCGCTCTTATACTCCGTCTGCGCAAGGGCTTCTCGCAATTTGGGTTCCACCGAGGCATCGACGATGAAAAACTTCGGTTGAATGATATTGATGGCATGGACCAGCTCTTTGGGAGTGGAGGAATGGTTGATTGTGCTGTTCATTTTGATATTTGGTTTCGAGAGTCATTCAATTGTCCTTCCATGCACCGCAACGAGGAGACGTATAACCTACCTGACAACACCTCCCGCTGCCCAGATGGCATGAGCTGCGACGATATAATCCACCTGAGAAAATGATTAGCATTTCCCCGATGTACCCCATTCCCCGATTGACGTACACAACTGCGGCCAATGATGGTCACCGTGTCATTCCCCTTCATGCCCATGCGATGGCGCAAAGCAAACGCCGCCTTGAACGCATCCTCGCGCAGTTGGCCGTATGTGATGGTCTTTCCTGTGAGAATATCCTCGCTGATCACCTTAGCTGGGTCTGCATTGGACTTGTTCTCCAGCATCATCTGGGTGATGGACCGATCCGGTCGGAGGTGGACGGTGAGATCTGATATGATAGTCGACGACATCTTGGCGGGTTCAGTCAGTCAGTGAGTTAGGGCTTCTTTCTTGATGTTTCCCTTCTAGCGTGTCTGCGATGTATTTATGCTCCTACAATGAGATGACTGTTATCTTCTACTTCGTTACGTTCTATGAGGGTCAATATATTCCGACCCCGCCATCCTTCCCCAGAATTTCCTGGCGATATTTTTTTTTGGAGCATCCCCAGAGTTAATGGCCGGCTTCATCGGACCGGAAGGCAGAATAACTCCCCGACATGCGATCAACGGTTTTCCGAGCTGTCCCACTAACAATGATGGTTTATCATACTTGGAGAGAGAGTCCGAACAAAGTAACTATTGGAGAAACGACTCCAGCTCGATTGACCGCATCCCAAGTCGCATACCGCAGCCATGACGAGCCCTCCCACCTCCGACTGTCGAGAAGATTCCTCTCCAATCGAGAAACAACTGAAACTCATTTCGTCCCCCGAGAAAGGCCGGGATACCTTTGTCAACCAATTCCCACTATGGCGTCCCGGAGCTCGGGGCATATTTGGGGGAATTGCCATTGCGCAGAGCCTCCGCGCAGCGCAGGCCACCGTGGACGACAAATTCCACGTGCATTCGATGCATTGCTCCTTTATTTTCGCTGGGAAACCAGACATGGCCATTACATACTCCGTGGAGCGAGTCCGCGATGGGAGGAGCTTCTGTACGCGGTCTGTCCGCGCAACCCAGCATGGACGACCGATCTTCATCGCGAATATCAGCTTCGCGCTTCCCGTCCAAGCCACGAACATCGTCGAACATGCAGAAACCCCTCCGCCAAACGTGCCATTCGTACCAGAAGTTGTAGAGAGTCCCGTCAAGCCACACGGGATCCCCTCGGATACCCCGTTTATCAACAAAAGCGTGGGAGTGCGTAGTCTTTCCTCCTCGGCAGGGCCGCAGGACAAACGTATGCACCAATGGATCAAGGCGCAAGGCGTGATGCCCTCGGACACAGGCATGCATCTGGCGGCGCTGGCTTTTATGTCCGACAGCTATTTCCTGGCTGCGGTACCCCATAGCCATGAGATATGGCACTTTGAGCACCCCCCGGTCACGGAGTTTTACCAAACAACCCAGGACATCTTCTCAACCTCAACGACGCATTCCAAGGTTCCCCGCCCCCATTATGACCTATCGCCTAAGGATCCAGTGCGACCGGTTCGGGAAGTGGCCATGATGGTGAGCTTAGATCATACCATCTACTTCCACAACCAGAGCAAGCTGCGGGCCGACGAATGGCTGCTGGCCGAAGTACACACCAGCTGGGCTGGGGAGTCTCGGGGGCTAATGCACCAACGGATCTGGTCAAGGGATGGGGTATTACTGGCGACGTGCATTCAAGAGGTAAGTGAATTCTCAAGAAGGGGGAGTGGAGGACAGATATGGGACTGACACCGGACTACAGGGGATTGTTCGTCTAGGAAGCGAGAAGAGCAGCCGTCTATAGCCTTCTACAATATAGTGCCAAAACATAATCAAATATCCGTTGTCCTTTATCCTTTATCCATCTATCCTATATATCCTTTTATTTCTCACGGCACAAAGGCCGATTTCCCAGCCCTGTAACGGGTTGACCGTCGATTCTTGCACAGTGAAAGGGTTGTTCCCTGTCCCATCAGGCGACATTCTCGATCTCCTCAGCCTTTGCTTTGGCCTGCGAGGCATGGCCCAATCTGTTGATTGTTGTTTCATCCTTGGCAAACAAACTGTCGATCTCCTCCAGTGTTTTGCCAGTGGGCTAAGAGGATTAGCGATGTTTCCCTCCTGGATCTGAATAGCTTTACTTACGTCGGGGCACATGAAATACACGAATACAATGCCAATAAAGTTGAAACACAGAGGCCAGACCCAGATGACTGGTCCAACGGTCTGCAGGGCGATTCCTCCGGCAAACACGGTGGTGAATGTGAAGAGCCAGACGCCCAGGAGCCCAGCTGCCGCTCCGATGTGACGATACTTGAGCGGTGCGATCTGGAGAGACACGTTAGTTTGTTTTTCTTTGACACCACAGTACCTCTAACAAGATGCATACCTCAGGTCCGTAAAGCCTAGAGATTGTTAGCCGGTTATTAGAAACTAGTGATAGGAGTGCGGACAGACTCACCATGGACACGCGACCCAGCCCCAACCGTACATGAACAGATATACAAACATGATCATGGCAGCGGCCCACTGGGTCGCCTCGGTTTTGTTCTCAATCAGGTTCAGAGTGACGAAGATCAGCATGCAACAGGTCTCTACCGTGGCAGTAAGGATCATGATCTTGCGGCGGCCGATGCGTTCGATGGTCGGGATACACAGCAGGGACCCTCCCCATTGCACAGTCAACGAGATGGCCGCAAGCAGGGAGGCCAGAAAACTGGACAACCCCACCTCCGAGAAAATCTGAGTCATGTAATACACCAGCATGTTGATGCCGTTCATCTGCTGAATAGCTAGGATCATGAAAGAGATACGGACTCGTCGGCCGACTCGCAACGGGGTGTTGTCCCAAACCAAGCTCAGCAGAGTCAGACGATTCTCCTGCTCCGTCTCCACCTCGAAGTTCTGCATAATATCGGCTCGGAGAGCTTGGATTTCGGGGTAGTCTTGGAAATCGATTGCGCCTTCACGATGGATTCCGTACAGGCGGGCGAGGGTGGTGTCCCCCTCCTCAATGCGCCGCCGAGCATAGTACCATCGGGGGGTGTCGGGGCAGAATACCATCCCCAACCCCGACATAATGGCAAAGATCGATTGGATAGCAATTGGCATTCTCTGTCATGGGTCAGTAATTTAGATGCGTTATTAGAGGAGCACCAGGTGTACTTACCCAGGAGATTTGGTTGGTCATTCGCGTGAAGCCAAAGCTCACCCAGTAGGATATAGCCACGCCTGCCAGCAATCCAGAGCAGTTGATGGCGACTTCTGGTCCTCGACTGCCGGCATCCAGACTGATTTCCGACTAGAATTTGAGGTTAGCGGGGTTTTATCTCGTTGGAGGTTCCATTATCACCCTACCATGTACATCGGCACGTTGCATGTAATAAACTAGATCGTTCTATTAGTCGGGATAGGATCGGTTGAGAGATATCCTCCACTGGCTTACCGCAATGCCAAATCCCTGCTTGGCTATTAGTTTTCAAATATTCAGACGGCTAGAAAGGGTGTGCGTACACATAGAACTCTGGCCACAATCATTTGGGCAACCGAGTATGAGGCTGCTTGGATGACGCCGCCAATGGCAATCAACACGTTGCCAATGATGATGGATCTGCGTCGCCCCAGAGGCATCCCTATGAACATGATCACCACTGACATAAAAGCCGCCGCCAGGGTGTATGCCGATGCAATCATCGGAATTGTCTCTGTTCCGGTAGGGTTCTAGCTTCGTGTTTAGCGAGGGCACTTGAGATAGGGGCGAAAAAAA